>CANUEP010133206.1:0-10245 GCA_947857235.1 Jatropha podagrica | reverse complement strand
TACAACAACACCAATGTTTTGAAGTGTTCCATGGTCAGCACCATTCTGGGGGGCAAGAAGTGATAAGAACCTTCACCATTCTCCCATCACAGAAGTAATCACGGAATTTCTAGTCTTTCATTAAGAAGAAATTCCATTTCTGCTAATAAGGGCATCAATTCCCTCAAGCAGGGGGGAAATCCTCCAAATCGGATTTAGGGGCAAGTGTTATAAACATACACAACCCAGGGTGAAACCCTAACCAATACCAAGCCATTTGATCATTTCGACTTTAGGTGGACCCTTGGTTCTCGAAAAAAAACAAAACAAAAAAAGAAACAAAACATCTTTTCAAGCCCTCATCAAGAGGCAAAAAATCTTTTCAAGCCCTCATTAAGAGGCAAAATCTCTTTGCAAGCCCACATCAAGAGGCAAAATCTCTTTTCAAGCCCTCATTAAGAGGCAAAATCTCTTTGCAATACAGATTAAATTAAGATATCTCAAAAATCATAAATAAGTTCATTCTTAAAAATAAATTCATAATCTAAAAAAAGTAAGAAAAATTTCATAAATACAAACATATCTCAGATTCCTTTTTAGGAAAACAAGATTGCATTCTTAGTTAAAAAATTCATAAATACAAATATATCTTCGCTTTGTTATAGTAGAATAAAATTTCATTCTTAATTAAGGGCTCGTACACACAAAAAAAAGAAATATAACCAGATATATTTAATCGTGGCCCGTGAAACTGCCACCGCATATCACATAACCATGACCTGTGCCAGCACTACCACATATCACACATCCGTGGCCTGTGCAAGCACTACCACATATCATAATCGTGGCATGTGCAAGCACTACCATATATCACATATGCGTGGCATGTGCAAGCACTACCACATATCATAACCATGGCTTGTGCAAGCACCACCACAAATAATAAGCGCGTCTGCCTATTTATAAGGGCTGATGACCCTAGCATATGATCATAGCTTTCATATAACAGAATGGGCTAATAAAACCCGAGCATGCTCATATATCAATATCAATCTCATTTTACTATATTTCAATCATGTATAGTAGAGCCCAAAAATCAATCTTTCTTTCACAAATGATCATGTTAATGATTCACAATTCTTTACTCAAAACACTCTATCACTTAAATACTCATTATTTTAAAATCACTTAACTTACAACTTAATAAAATTATCACATTCTCCTTTTTATTCATACATAGTACATTTAATTAGACATATTCAAAATATATATATATATATATATATATATATATATATATATATATATATATATATATATATACATAGTATAAAAGTATTTCAATAAAGAAATTTTCAGTATTTTCATAAACCTGACCTTTGCTGGGTTTTTAGGGTATAACTGAAGTTGTAGGTCTCCAACTTGAGTAAAAATTAATCCATTACAAATCTAAGATAAAATGACACAAATGTCATTAAGGGACCATAGTCCAGATCATTTTCTAAGAGGGTGAAAGAAACACAAAAACAGAGACCAATAATCCACACACGATTCAGCACAACCGATTTTGGTATAAAAATCATAAGTTGAGCTATAGGTATTCAAATTAGACACAAGAGGATGATTTAGAAAGCTAAGATGTAGAACTAAAACTTTTATGCAAAACATGAGATATTATCTAGCCATTTTATTGGCCAAAAGGGACAATCAATTTAGATTTATATGTGAGACACCATAACAGAACTAGTTTAGGTATTTAAGTTATAAGTTGAGCTAAAATTATTGGAATTGAACATAAGAGGATGTTTTGGAAAGCTAAGAAATAGAGATACAACTTTCATGAAGAAGTCAGAAATAAATGGATTTATAAAAGGGTTGAAAATGACTTCCAATCCACCCCAGTCCACCCTAGTCACCATAAAAGTCTATCAACATTGGATATGATGTAGTATATGGTAGATTACCTATCCATAATAGTCTAATTGGCTGTTAGTATGAGAAATTATGTATGATGTCAAATTAGTGAGTGGATAAGGATAATCCAAATAATTGTTATAGATTACATTAAATACATTGTGGGGACAAAAGTATACGGGATAGTGATATATTATGCTATACCTAGGGATATGATATACGCGTGGTTGGTGTTTTCTTCAATCATGTGGTACATTAGTACCGGAGAGAGACATATATGGTGATATCAAATTCATTCCAACCATATATATGTCCATTGGTATGACGCAGGGTGACAGAATCAACAAGGTATATATAGCATAGTTCTTTTACCCCAATCAAAATTAGTATGTTGCTTATGGACATTATATTACTAGTTTTCCACCATAAATGTATTTATTCAATCCAAGTCCATATAACCCCCCACGTGGATATAATGTACCATGGCTAGACTGCAGTTAACAATTTGCCATACCATTATATGGCCAAGGCTATTACAATGACATCTAACATTGAATCACCGATCCCAGCTAAACTCTACCCCAATCCTGTTCGATATTGTATGGTATTATTCATACACAATTACCATAGAAGTCTACAAACTTAGGATATGATGTAGTATATGGTAGATCGCCTATCTATAATAGTCTAATTGGTTGTTAGTATGATAAATGACATATGCCACTTATGTATGATGTCAAATTAGTGAGTGGATAAGGATAATCCAAATAATAGTTACAGATTACATTAAATACATTGTGGGGACTAAGGTACATGGGATTGTGATATATTATGCTTTACATGGTGGTATGATATACATGTGGTTAGTGTTTTCCTCCATAATGTGGTACCTAAGTACAGGAGTGAGACATATACGGTGATATCAAATTCATTCCAACCATATATATCCCCATTGGTATGATAGAGGGTAACCGAATCAATAAGGTGTATATAGCTTAGTTCTTTTACCCCAATCAAAATTAGCATGTTGCTTATGGACATTATATTACTTGTTTCCCACCATATACGAATTTATTCACCCCAAGTCCATATAACCACCCACGTGGATATAATGTATCATTACTACACTGCACTTAACAACTTGCCATACCATTCTATGGCCAAGGATATTACAATGACATCTAATATAGGATCACTGATCCTAGCTTAACTCTACCCCACTCCTGTTCGATATTATATGGTATTAATCATACTCAATCACCATAGAAGTCTATAAACATAGGATATGATCTAGTAGATGGTAGATTACCTATCCATAATAGTCTAATTGGCCGTTAGTATGATAAATGATATACGCCACATACGTATGATGTCAAATTAGTGAGTGGATAAGGATAATCCATATAGTCATTATAAATTATATTAAATGCATTGTGTGGACAAAGGTACACGGGATAGTGATATATTATGCTATACATGGGGGTATGACATACATATGGTTAGTGTTTTCCTCAATCATGTGGTCTGTTAGTACGGGAGTGAGACATATATGGTGATATAAAATTCGTTCCAACCATATATATGCCCATTTGTATGACACAGGGTGAAGGAATCAGCAAGCTATATATAGCATAGTACTTACCCCAATCAAAATTCGTATGTTGCTCATGGACATTATATTACTAGTTTCCCACCATATATGTATTTATTCACCCAAGTCCATATAACCCCCAATGTGGATATAATGTATCATGGCTACACTATAGTTAATAACTTGTCATAATATTCTATGGCCAAGGCAATTACAATGACATCTAATATAGGATTACTGATCCTAGCTTAACTCTACCCCACTCTTGTCCGATATTATATGGTATTAATCATACATAATCACCATAAAAGTCTATAGACATCGGATTTGATGTAGTATATGGTAGATTATGTAACACCCACAGCCCAATCCCGAAGGACCAGTGAGCAGATGCCACATTTGGTGCCAGAGCACCGTCTTATGTCTCTCACTAGCTCTAAATTATATATTAGAAGTGGTTAAATTTTCATAAGGAGGGAAGTAATTTAAAAATTTTGAAATAAAATTTAAGGAAATTCCTACGAAAATTTTACAAGAGTTTCCCTTAAAAATTTACTTGCCACACAAAGAAAATTTACACACATCCAGTATTAGCCTCCAAACCTCAACTCCAAATTATCACAAAGATCACGCAGCACTTCTAGAGGTTATATCAATTCAATTAATTTCCCACATAATGTTCCATCATTTATACCAAAAATGTATAGTTCATCATTCATACCAAAAATATACATCGTCATTCATACACCATACATATAATCAATTAATGTTACTTTAATATTCTCCAATCTCATTATTTACATTCTCAAAATTTACAACCCAATATTGTTACTATAAGTCTATACATGCCATAATTTACATTAATATAGATATCCTACCCTAAAGCAACACTTCTACTCTGATACTACCTCTTTGGTCTTCATGTAGCACCCACAGCTCACAACCTGCTTGTGATAAAAATCAAAGCGCTGAGTGGAAGACTCAGTGGTGCTATATAATTATAAATTAAATAACCAAGAAATATCAAGTAATAAATCACAAATATTTTTTAAAATACTTAAATCAGAATATATATTAAGTACCAAAAATGTGCTAATAAAATCCAATACTTCAAAACCATAAGGAAATTCACATCGTAAAAAAAAGTATAACAAACCCAATACTAATAAGAAAAATCACTAATACCAATATTTTTCTGGTTTCTTTATAATGAAATAAAATTTCACCTTTTTATTCTATTTAGGCTAGTACCAATACCAAATGAATGTAAGCAGATTCGATCGTGGCCTGTGCAAGCACCACCCACCAATCACACAATCGTGGCCTATGGAAGCGCCACCGTGGCCTATGAAAGCACCACCCACTAATCACACAATTATGGCCTGTGCAAGCACTACCGCAAATAATAAGCGTGTCCGCCTATTTATAAGGGCTGATAACCCTAGCATATGATCATAGCTCCACCAAATAGAATGGGCTGATAACCTAAGCATGCTCACATATCGCAATACATCTCATCATACCACATGTCCATCATGTATAGTAGAGCCTAAAATAAATGCATTCTCCCACAATAAAACTTATTTCTCATTCACCATTCCTTATTCAAAAACATTCTTATGGGGATAAAGGTACACGGGATAGGGATATATTATGCTATACTTAGGAGTATGATATACATGTGGTTAGTATTTTCCTCAGTCATGTGGCACGTTAGTACAAGAGTGAGACATATACGGTGATATCAAATTCATTCCAACCATCTATATGCCCATTGGTATGACACATGATGATAGAATCAACAAGGTATATATAGCATAGTTCTTACCCCAATCAAAAGTAGTATGTTGCTTACGAATATTTTAGTACTAGTTTCCCACCATATATGTATTTATTCACCCTAAGTCCATATACCCCCCCATGTGGATACAATGTATCGTGGCTACACTGCAACTCACAATTTGCCAGAGCATTCTATGGCCAAGGCTATTACAATGACATCCAATATAGGATCTTAGATCCTAACTTAACTCTACCCCACTCCTGTTTGATATTATATGGTATTAATCATACTCAATCACCATGGAAGTCTATAAACATAGGATATTACATAGTATTTGGTAGATTACCTATCCATAGTAGTCTAATTGGCTATTAGTATGATAAATAATACATGCCACTTGTGCATGATGTCAAATTAGTAAGTGGATCAGGATACTCCATATAATTATTATAGATTACATTAAATGCATTGTGGGGACAAAGGTATACGGGATAGTAATATATTATGCTATACATGGGGTTATGATACATGTGTGGTTAGTGTTTTCCTCAACCATATATATGCCCATTAGTATGACACAGGGTGACAGAATCAACAAGGTGTATATAGCATAGTTCTTATCCCAATGAAAATTAGTATATTGATTATGGAAATTATATTACCAGTTTCCCATCACATATGGATTTATTCACCCCAAGTCCATATAACCACCCCATGTGGATACAATGTATCATGGCTACACTGCAGCTAACAACTTGCCATGCTGTAACACCTCTTTTCCGGTCCTAAAGAACTAGACAGGAGTGTCACATTCTGTGTCAAAGACATATGATTGCTTAACACATTTATATTCTTATTTATAGAAATAAAATGCATTTAGACTTAAAAACTTGTTTTTCTCTATCATAACCAAATATTTAAGAAACAATTTTATTCATCAAGAGGTATAAATATTATTTACGTTTAATGTAATTATGAAAAACTTAATAATTAGAAAAGTTTTGGTAATAATCTTTTCATTTAAGTTGTAAAATCATAAATATTAATACCATATGTAAATCATTTAAATAATTAAATAAACTATACCACTGCAGCTAAAATACTTTTCCTTAAAATAAGATCTCTTATACCACATGCCAATCTCATAATACCTCCATCCTCAAGTCAATTGATACGTTCTCCTCTTCTCTGATATTGATATTGGTGTTCTGAATCATAACAGTCCATACTAACTTCAACCTACGCACGAGAAACTCAACGCGCTGAGTATAAAACTTAGTGGTGCTTATATATACACTAATTTATGGTGTCTGAACCATATCACATGATATATTTGAAAACTTATATCTTAAAAATATTTAAGTCTGCAATATAGCATATTATAAATGTATATATTACCTTTGATATTTATTTATCGAATTCATAATAAGGCATACATTTTAAATTTAAATACCCTATTAACATATTTTATAATTCACTTACTACCATAACTACTTATTCTTACAATTAGAACATAAATAAACTAAATCATACATCATAACTTAATAGCTTAATTTCCTTATCTTAAAAAGATAATTGTCTTAAGGGACTTAGATACACCTAGAAGAAAACGAAGCAGATAAGATTTCATAAACTTATGCATAATGGCTTTAGGTCGCCAACCATATCGCAAAGGCATTCAAGCCTGCTTATACATATTGAGCGCGTTCGCCCACACATAAGGCATCCAGAGCCTAGCATATGATCGTAGCTTATATCATATCAAAATGGCATTCGAGCCGAGCATGCCAATCTTACAGAATAAATCAGATCATACAACACATTCACGCTAAATGTATTGAGTCGAAAACTTATTTTGTTTCTTATTTCGTAACATTTCCTACAAATCTCATTCTTTCTTTAACATTTTCACAACCACAGTAATTTCTTGGCTTAGAATTATACTAAACCTTTATAACTCATATTTAATCATAACATATTTATCCTAAATGTCATTTTCCATATTTAATACACATATTCAAATAATCATTCCTTCATTGTGTTTAATATGATAACTACATATAATCTTATGGTAATTAATATGATTTACAAGTCTAATTTTTATCGCATTTCATTAATCAGTTGTTAAACACTAATTCATTACCAGCTCATTCATAGTTAATAAAATTTCAACAGCATTCCTCTATAAATGGAATAATCACTATTATCAAAAACAAATATATAGACATCAAACCACAGCCCAAATCCACGGGCAACCAACACAATGTATTTCCCATCCTCCATTCATCAACATCATTTACAATTTATAATTACAACTCATAATCATAATCTAGCTTAAATAATCAAACGTATATAAATCATATATACTAATAAACCATTTATATTTAATTTCAATTCGAAAACCAATCTACTTATCTAATTCCAAATTATCAAATTTCTCAATATATTGAATTAAAATCACAATTTTACAGTAACATTATATATATTTTAAACTTCAAATGCATTTAAATTAATGTATAAAATAGGCACTAACCTTCAAACATAAAATATAATTATACAGTTGTGCTCACCACATCGAGGAGAGCATTCTGCCTCCCTAATACAGAAGTGAGACATGTATAATGATATCAAATTCATTTCAACCATATATATGTCCATTGCTATGACACAGAGTGATAGAATCAGCAAGGTATATATAGCATAGTTCTTACCCCGATCAAAATTAGTATGTTGCTCATGGACATTGTATTACTAGTTTTCCAGCATATATGTATTTATTCACCCCAAGTCCATATAACCCACCACGTGGTTATAATGTATCATGGCTACACTACAGTTAACAACTTGCCATACCATTCTATGGCCAAGGCTATTACAATGACATCTAATATAGGATCACTGATCCCAGCTTAACTCTACCCCACTCTTGTCCGATATTATATGGTATTAATCATACTCAATCACCATAGAATTGTATAAACATAGGATATGATGTAGTATATGTTAGATTACCTATCCATGATAGTCTAATTGGCTATTAGTATGATAAATGACATATGTCATTTATGTATGATGTCAAATTAGTGAGTGGATAAGGATAATGCATATAATTGTTATAGATTATATTGGACTAGTTAAGCATGTTATGGATAGGCAAGGTAAGTGCCTACTCATAGAAAATTTTAACTATGAATGTTACTCGATCATTGTTTAATAATGATCATTGGATTCTTAAATGAATATAAGGCTTAGGTGAATGTTTTTGTGTAATCTGTGAATACATGCCCTTAAATGAGCATCAATGTGTGTGAGCATGAAAATAATTTTTGGTCTTGAGTGTCATAATGGAAATGAATAAGTAAGTTATATGACTAAAATGTGAAAATTAAAGTGAAAAATCCTTAGTTGGTCATGTACCTAGGCTTGTATGTTGAAATAGTTTATAATGCTTTGGTGATATTGATAAGTTGCATGCTCTACTAGACCGTCAGGGGTCATTGAAGTGATCAAAAGGAATATGTACTAAATTTTTTATTATGATTATAAGTGTGAAGTGTGTGCTTTGGTGAATCTCACCTGGTTGAGTTAGCAAAATGTTATAAAAGAAATGAGTAAGATAGCTAATGTGTAAAAAGAGGCATGGTAGGGATTTGTATAGTTATGAATGTATTTACTATGCAAATGATTTTAAGAGTCAAGTGCATATTGAGACGTGCAGATATTGTGGATGTTGAATTTGATTGATTAGAGCATGAATCTGTGGAAAATTACATGTTAGTACATGGACTATGGCTTAATGAAACTCGTTTTGGCTAATATATATATATATATATATGTATATATATATATATACGATAAGTTCTTTGTTATAGCAAACTTCCATGTTTGTTAATTCTTATAGGCTATGCATGAAAAAGTAAAATGCAAACACGTATGATGATGTGTGACCATAGCCTGAATTGCATAGTAGATTCATATGTGATGTTTAATTATGATGTATCATGCTTATTACAATGTAAATCATAACTTGCATGAAATCAGGTTAAATGTGTTATATGATAATTATGCTATATGATAAATGAATTTGGGTAAATAAATAAATGCATGATACAAGTAACTAAATATGATTACATGAATTTAATATGCTAGGACTAAAGGAGTTGTTTTCTATGTGAAAATGTGTGAGTTTTTGTGTATAGAACTTCATAAGAATGTACTAATCGTGAAGTAGCTATCAACACAGGACTATGAATGAGTAATATGAGAACTTAGCTAGAGGACTCATATAATGAGTGTTGGACATTGTTGTGATATCTTTTCTTGAATAGAATACTAAGTCATGTTTTTATGCAAGGTTATGTGATGAGTCTTGTAATGATTGAGATAATGGATAGAGACCTTTATATGCATAGTGAATAAGTCTACTTTTTTGTCCTAGCCAGATGTAAAAGTATGATTACTTCCTTTGCATGACTCTTAGGGAGAACTTGAAAATTTAAGGAAAATCATAAGGTTTTCTCTTAAATATGAATGAGAGATAGAGTGTTTGGGAATCTTAATGCTTTGCCTTTATAATTGTTATGACTCCATGTATATGTAGATGAGTTCCGGCCTGATCAATTGATACTCTTCCATAATACAATGGTAATCAGCAAGTGTAGCGTAAAGTGGAAAAGAAAGGTTAAAAAAGGTGAGTTATGATTAAAATTTTAGAGTAAGAAGTATTGTATATATGAGTAGAGTATTTATGTCTTAATTTGACTTATTGAATGTTCTATGTATCAAGTTCAGGAAATAACTTTAGATGATGAGGCTAGCTTTTGTTGGCCAATTATATTTGTTAGCCAGAACAATTTTACCATGTTATAATATTAGAATTAATTTGTTTTTAGATGATAATTATCATTGTAACAGGTTTATCTTTATCACTTTGTTAGAGTTAGAGATAAGGTTAAATAGATTTATCTTTATCACTTTG
>CANUEP010133157.1:0-11933 GCA_947857235.1 Jatropha podagrica | reverse complement strand
AAACTTTATTTAAAATTTCTTCTTCTAAATTTAATTCATTATTGAATCTACAATACTTAGATGTATGACCCTTTTTACCACAATTATAACAAGTTAAATCTTTATAAGAATTTTTTGTTGAAAGTTTACGTGGTTGCTTCTTTTTGTATTTTTTATAAGGTTTAGATTTTTCTTTTTTATAATATTCTTCTTTACTTGGTTTTGACTGATAATGTTTTTTATAATATTTATGTTTATAATGCTTCTTTGATTTAGATGGTTTGGAGCATTGACCTTGACATTGTTGATTAGATGTCATACCATAATCAAATTGTTTACAAAAAGATCCTAATTCTTGTTTAGTTTTTTGCAATTCATATTTTAAAGTTCTTTGAAGTTTTAAGTCTTGACAAATTTGTAGCCCTTGTTTTTGAATTATACTAATTAATTGTCCATAAGTTAATTTATTATAAGGAATTGGATTTCCATATTGTTGTTTTATATAATTTCTAACTTTTTCGCCTAAGAAGAAAGGTAATCCTGCTAAGAATTTCTCCTTCCAAAAGGCTTGATTTGAATCCTCTCTAAGAATTAATCTAGTGAGAAATGTAGTTTTATAATATTGAAAGTCACTTAATTTTTTACATTTTAGGTTGTTTAATAATTCAGCATTTTTATCTTTTAAATGTGATGGGTCTCCTATAAAATGTAATGAAATTGTTAGGATTAATGTTGACACAGCATCTTGGACGGTATCACCATTTTCATCACAGATTGGTTCTCCTTCACTATTTACTTGTACTGAATTTAATATTTCTAATTGTTGTTGGTCAGTTAGATGATAATCCCACCAACCTTTTAACTGCCCTGTGAATCCTGCTATAATAATTTCTGCTATTGCCCTATCTGATGCTAATGAATGGGTTTTATATGCATTTGTTGCCATAGTCATTTGTTGTAATAGACTTAAAATATTTTCTTCAGGTAGGCCATCTATATTCCATTCATAAATTGTATTAGCATAATATTTAAATTGGGATATACTATTTGGTTTATCAATTAATCCTAAATCTGGTGCCCTACTTACTATTTCTCTATGTGATATAGGGTTTACTTCAAATGGTTTAATATTTTCTGTTCCAGATTCGCTTATACTATTTTCAATTTCTTCTTCTATTATGTTTATATTTCTAGATAACTGGGGTGTTTCTGGTGCTATATTTTTAGTAGACTCTGAAGTTGATTCGATTTTACTTAGTTGATCTTTTAATTTTCCTGGAAAATTTTCTTTTAATTCTTTCTAACTTGATTTAGAAAGTTGATATGGTTTAGAAATGTGAGATTGTATTTTTTCTTTACCTTTTGATTTTACTTCTTTTTCTTCTAATAGATTTTCTATTTTCTTTAATTGTGTATTTAAACATATTAAGCTTGCATTGCTAAAATTATTTTGTTCTATTATCTTTTTATCTCCATCATTATCTTTAGCTATTTTATATGGTGCACAAATAATTTCATTATCTTGATATTTTATTTTACTGATTGTTTTTGGTGGAAAATCACTTTGTATTATTCTGTCATTTACTATCCATTCTGGTCTCTTATCTCTAATTGTTATTGGATTTAAAATTTTATTGGTACTGTTATCTTTAATTAATGCAAACCAATCAAAAAATTTAATTTGAGTTTGATTTTTTAATTTATAATTTAGGTATTCCTGTTTTAAATCCTCAAAGTTATGAGTCTTTAATATTTCATTTAATTTCATTAAATTTTTAGTTTTTGTTATTTCTTCTATGAGTCTTTTTTCAATTTCTTGTTTACTAAGTATATTTAGTTCTCTATTTATTTCATTTATGTTCTCAGTTATAGCCGAAGCTAATGGTGATTCAGGTGATGAGTTTGCCAAATTTGACTGTTGATTTATATAATTCTCAATTGGATTATATACTACTTGAGGAACTGATGAACTATAATCTACTCCTTTCATTTTATTATCTAGTACATCAAAAGTTGAATACCTAGGCTTTACTAAAGTTTGAATAATTGGTTTAGGTTCAGTTTCTTTATACTTAGCATAAATTACTGAAGGTATATGTGAAGATGGTTTTGCTTCATCCTCAGTTACTATAGAAGATGATGATCCTATATATCTTGAACTTTGCTTTAAAGTGACCTTTCCATCTTCATATTGTTCAATTTTTTTGTAGATTTATGTTTGGTTTTACCTTTTCTGGAATTGGAGGTGGCACAATCCCTTCTAAAACCCATTCTTCTAGTAGTGTGATATCTTTCCATTGAATAGTTCTAGGTATTACTGTATTAGTTTTAGATAAATCGGTTTGTCAAATTCTAGTTTCTCCTATTTTAGGTTGTAATTTATATTTAGTACCAAAGGCTGAATTCATTGCTTTATAATGAATTTTTCGTAAACCTGACCTTTGTTGTATTCTTAGGGTATAACTGAAGTTATAGGAATTCAAATTGAGTGAAACTTAATTCATTGGAAAGATAAGATGAAATTCCACAAATGCCATGAAGGGACCATAGTCCATACCATTTTCTAAGAGGGTGAAAAAAACCCAAGAACACAAACCAACAATCCAAACACGATTTAGCATAATCAGTTTTGGTATGAAGATCATAAGTTGAGCTATAGGTATTCAAATTAGATATAAGAGGATGATTTAGAAAGATAAGAAGTAGAAATACAACTTTTATGAATAACACAAGATATTATCTTGCCATTTTAGTGGCCAAAAGGGACAATCAATTCGAATTTACAAGTGAGACACCATAACAAAACTAGTTTTGGTATTTACATCATAAGTTGAGCTACAAGTATTGTAATTGAACATAAGAGGATTTTTTGGAAAGCTGAGAATAGAGCTACAACTTTCATGAAGAAGTCAAAAGCAAATGGAAAATGTAAAAGGGTCGAAAATGACTTCCAGTCCACCCTAAGTACACCTCTAACATCAAAATTCATCAAATTAACCAAAACATACAAAGTTCTCAAACTTCCTTCAAAAACCTAAAATTGAAAACTTAAGAAAATGAAAGGGGAATGAGAATATTATTGCACTAATGTCAAAAAGAAGCTTAGAACACTCTAATCCTTAGCCTTCTCTTTGCCTTTGGTGGAGGGTTCACCAATTTCTTCAAAGTAGGAAAAAGTGCACATAAAAATAAAAATTAACAAACGAAAAGAATGGAGCATGATTTAATGCATCTATTGCATGCATAATCCTTGAATTTTACTAATTAAATCATAAAACCCAAAAATCACAACTCACCTCCTTCAATGGCAACTCCAAATCCCAAGCTTAGGAACTCCAAATTTTAGCTTCTACTACTTGATTCCCAAGGTCTAATTAATAATCTGTAGTTTAATTAGGTGATTGAGTGAGCTTTTTGAAATAGAGAATTGAGAGAAAATGAGAGAAGAAGAATAAGAAAAGAAAGATGGCGTGGAGATGGAGGAAGAAGAAAGAGAAGAGTTGCTTTTGAGTTGAAAAGTCAAATTTGACTTCTTAAGTCTATGCCAAATGAATGGCTAATCTCATCCAATGGCTCTAAATATTGCTCAAATAATTCACTTTCAAATATTAACTCCACAAATTAATTAAATTAATCACACAAAAATAATCCCCCATTTATTCCTTAATATACTATACTAAAAATAATATTCGTAAGTTGCCGCAATTCTCCAAAAATATTTATGAAATATTTTCTACCCATCTAAATCATGCAAACACGGTTCAAAAATATTAAATAGAATATTAGACACATGTAGTAATTTTTTTGGACTGAGATAATACCAAGTCCCGAACTGATGATACTATTCACAGACCAGTAAATCACTATTAACGACACCGAAAAATTAGACTGTTACACTTCACAATCCTCAAAATAACATTTTAAGAAAACTATCTCAATTAAAAAGCAAAAGTAAGTCAAAATAACATATCTAAAATCCATAAAAAATAAAGAATTGAATTTAACTTCTTTTTAATATAAAAGACAAGGCTTGAAAATTAATTGATAGGAATGCGGATTTTTATTTTTAGTTCTTTCTATTTAGTTGCTTGAGTATCTATTGAATGCCTGAGTTTGTCATCATCCGTTCAGCGCAAGGAGGCATATTGGTGATCCCGTACCCGGCTACTTAGAAAGGAACAAACCCAAGTGGCTAGACTAAGACTACTCTTTATCAATTACCAGAAAACAGAGTAACTCAACTGCTCAAGTCTTTATTAGTTGTTATTTTTTCTTTTTCTTTTTTTCTCTTTTTTTTAAACAATTTAATAATCTTAAATTCAAAAGTAAACATACATAGTGCTCATTTTTGTGGCCAAACAGTTTGTACAAGAATTTTAAAGGCAATGATCATGAGTTATAATCAAGCAATTTAAAATTTTCTCTAGTTTTTAACTTAAGCCTAAAAAATTATGTTAAAAAGAAAACTAAATTCGACAACTTATTTTATATGGATAAGAGATATTAGTTACTCAAGTTAATTTTGCTACAATAAAGAAAGTCTTTCAATTTCATAAAGGATTGTTACAAGTCAAGACAAAAATTCCTTTAACTACCCATTTTAGCCACCCATTCAGTCATTTAAAATGAATTTCAGCACTAAATATTTCAGCTTTCAAACTCTAATTACCCTTCCCCACACTTAGTTCATTTATTGTCCCTAATAAATAAATAAATAAATAAAATAGGACAACAAATAAAATAAATGGAAGAAGAAAATAAATCTTATTATGGCAGTTATCCACCATGGGTTGCCTCCCAAGTAGCGCTTTTGTTTATCGTCATTAGCTTGACAAAGTCACAAAAAAACTTATTCAATCCAAATAAATTGGATCTCAATTTGATTTCCTCCAATGAATGCTCTTGAAACCCCTCATAAAATGGCTTGAGTCTATGACCGTTGACTTTGAACACCTTCTTAGTTCCTAAACTTTGAATTTCAACAGCACCATAAGAAAACACATTAGTAATAATAAGCGGTTTAATCCAATGAGAACGCAACTTGCCAAGCATTAACTTTAATCTAGAATTATACAATAAAACTTTTTGCCAAACACAAATTGCTTCCTTAAAATTAATTTGCTTCACCGTCTTCTCTAGGATAGACTTCACCTCTCTATTAGATACCTCAACCTACCAACTTATTTGAGGATGATAAGCTGTAGAAACTTTATGACAAAGACCATATTTCTTTAATAATGCCTCCACAGCTCTATTACAAAAATGAGTGGCTCTGTCACTAATTAAAGCTCTAGGAATTCCAAATCTGCTAAAAATGTTTAACTTGATAAAGCCAACAACAGCTTTAGAATCATCAGTCCTGGTGGCTTTAGCTTCCACCCATTTAGAAACATAATCAACAGCAAGTAATATATAAATAAAACCAAAAGAAGAAGGAAATGGACCCATAAAATCAATACCCCACACATAAAAAATCTCATATACAAGTATTAGGGTCTAACTCATCTCATTCCTATGAGATATACTCCCTATACTTTGGCATTGTTCACAATTTTTGCAGAAAATATAAGCATCACGAAATATGGTAGGCCGATAAAAACCACAATCCACTATCTTCCCACCTATTCTCTTAGCTCCAAAATGGCCACCACATGCAAATGCATGAAAAAAAACCAAGAGTTGATTTAATCTCATTATCAGGAACACATCTCCTAATAATTTGATCAGAATCAAATTTCCACAAATATGATTCATCCAACAAATAATACTTAGATTCACTTTTCAATTTTTCTTTTTTAGCACTACTTAAATCAGAAGGCATAGTCTTAGTAACCAAATAATTTACCAAGTCAACATACCAAGGGATCATACCTTGTAGTTTAAATAACTGCTCATCAGGGAATAATTTTTCAAAGGAATCGGATCCTCTTGTGTTACTAACATGCTCAAATGATCTGTTACTAAATTCACAGCACCTTTCTTATCCTTAATTTGAATATCAAATTCTTGTAAAAGAAGGATCTATATAATTAACCTCAGCTTTGCTTCCTTCTTTGCTAAGAGAAACTTTAAAGTTGCATGATCCAAAAATACAATCACTTTAGAATTAAGCAAGTATGACCGAAATTTGTCTAAAGCAAAAATAATAGCCAAAAACTCTTTTTTAGTTGTGGAATAATTACGCTGTGCTAAATTTAATGTCCTTGATGCATAATAAATCACATGAAAAAGCTTTTCCACACATTGCCCTAAACTAGCCCCCACCGCATAATTACTTGCATCGCACATAATTTCAAATGGTATAGACCAACTAGGAGCCCGAATAATAGGAGGCGATGTCAATGTTGACTTTAGCTTGTCAAAAGCCTCCTTACATTCCTCACCAAACTCAAATTTAACATCTTGTTGCAATAACCTAGATAAAGGTACTGCTATCTTGGAAAAAATCCTTGATAAACATTCGGTAGAAACTGCATGACCAAGAAAAGAGCGTAATTCCCTTGTGGGGTAAGGTAAGTTCACAATTAAATAAACCTTTGACTTATCTATCTCAATACCTCTGTTAGAAACAATATGCCCTAAAACAATTCCTTGTTCTACCATAAAATGACACTTTTCAAAATTCAGAATAAGATTTTTTTTCAATGCATTGCTCAAGAATAAAAGTTAAATTATGTAAACATGGATCAAATGAATCACCATACACACTAAAATCATCCATGAACACCTCAGTGCAATTATCAATAAAATCTGAGAATATGCTAACCATACATCTCTGAAATGTTGCCGGTGCATTACAAAGTCCAAACGACATTCTTCTAAATGCAAAAGTTCCAAAAGGACAAGTGAAGGTAGTCTTCTCTTGATCCTCTAGTGCTATCACAACTTGATTATATCCCGAAAAGCCATCAAGAAAGCAGAAATAAAACTTACCTACTAACCGCTCAAGCATCTGATCAATGAATGGTAATGGGAAGTGGTCCTTCCTAGTTGAAGAATTTAGCTTGCGATAGTCTATGCACATACGCCATCCACTTTGTATCCTTGTTGGAACAAGTTCATTATCTTGATTTGCTGCAACTGTGACACTTGATTTCTTTGGCATGACTTGAATTGGACTGACCCATTTACTATTTGAAATAGGGTAAATCACCCCCACATCCAATGGCTTCAAAATTTCCTTCTTCACAACTTCCATCATTTGTAGGTTCAACCTCTTTTGAGCTTCTCTACTTGGTTTAACATCATCTTCTAATAAAATCCTATGCATACACACCGATGGACTTATACCTTTGATGTCAGCTAATGTCCATCCAATTGCTTCTTTGCGCATTCTTAAAACTCTTGTCAATATTTCTTCTTGAATCTTTGTTAATTTACTTAAAATGATAACTGGAAGTATCTCATTGTCTCCTAAGTAATATACTTCAAATGCTCAGGTAATGGTTTGAGTTTAAGAACTGGTGCATCTAAAATAGAAGGTAATAATTTTGTATGATCATGTAAGTCAATCTTAGAGACCTCATACCATTTTAGAATTAATGGTAATGACTGCAATGTCATTACTGCATCTTGAACCTCTACACTTAATGGCTAATTAGTACTATCTTCGTGAATTCCTTAACTAATCACCACTTCTAACTCATCCTCCTTGCTTAACTCAAAGACATCCTGCACAAATGTATTAGTTACATCAATAGAAAAAACAGAATGATCATCAGTAGGATGCTTCATGGCATCAAAAATATTAAGTTTAACAACTTCTCCATCAAACTCCATCGTTAAAGTGCCAACATCCACGTCAATTTTAGTCTGGACAGTTTTTAAGAAAGGTCTGCCAAATAAAATCAAAGCAAAATTTTGTGGGAACACTATCCCCCATATCCAAAATATAAAAGTCTGTTGGAAAAATTAACTATCCAACCTTTACCAAAACATCCTCAACTACACCCATAGGGTAAGCATTAGAACGATCAACCAATTGAATAATAACGTTGGTTTCCTTCAAAGTATTCAAATTCAAAGTTTGAAAAACTAAATATGACATAACATTAATAGATGCTCCTAAATCTGCCATTGCTCGCTCAAATTTGGAATCACCTATTCTACATGGGATAGAAAACAAAACTAGATCCTTACACTTAGGGGGTAATTTTCGTAGAATGAATGCTAAAACATTTTCCCCAACACTAACTTTTCATTATTCCTCAACTTGCAATTTGTAGTACATAACTCCTTAAGGAATTTAGCATGCTTGGGAATTTGTGTGATAGTAGTAAACGTATATTAACCTCTACTTTCCTGAACATCTCCAAAATCTCTTGCTCTTGTTCTTCTTTCTTTGTCTTGGCCAACCTACTAGGAAATGGATGAGGAACAATATAATTATTAGCCTCATTGAGTTTAGAAATTACCTCAACTTCAGGAACCTCAAGATCCTTTGCACCTTTGTTGCTGTTTTTTTTTTTTTTACTCCCTTACACCTTGATTATCAACTTCTCTCCTACTTCGCAAAAGTATAGCACTCTCATTTTCTCTAGGATTTATCACTGCTTGTGAAGGGACGTTACCAGAATTGTGAGCTTCAAGTTTACTCACAGATGAAGCTAACTAACCAATTTGCTTCTCCATATTCTAAATGCTATTCCTAGTTTCCTGTTGAAACTGTTGTGTATTGTTAGCCAAAGCCTTAACAATCTCATCAAGTGACATACCTTGATTTTGGGAAGAGGAATTCATTTGTTGTCTCTGTTGATGGTATCGATTTTGCACCAGTTGACTCCCGTAGCTCAAGTTCAGATGGTCTCGCCATCTCGGATTATAAGAATTAGAATAGGGATCATACCTGCATTATTGCTACCTAAAATTACTTTTTGCATTGGCTTGCTACACTAATTCATCCTCTTGGAGTGTTGGACACATGTCAGTAGCATGACCCAAAACCAAACAAATTCCACATGTTTTAACAGCCTGCATGTTCCTTACAGCCATTTGTCTCACTGAAGAAGTTAAATCAGAAATTTGTCAAGATTAGACGTATTTACCTCATGAACCTTCTTGGATGTGTGATCCATTCTCATCCCAAATTGCTGGGATTTTGCTGCCATGTTAGTAATCAGCCTACTTGCATCTACTGGTGTCTTATCAACCAAAGTACCTCCACTAGCTGCATCTATCATACCACGATCCATAGGTAAAACTCCCTCATAAAAATATTGGATTAAAAGCTACTCACTTATTTGATGACGGGGACAGCTTGCACAAAGATTTTTAAACTGCTCCCAATACTCATATAAACTCTCTTTATTGCATTGCCGAATGCCACAAATTTCTTTTCTTCTGTTGGCAGCCCAAGAAGCAAGAAAATACTTCTCTAAAAATATTCGCTTCATCTCATTCCATGAGTTGATAGATCTTAAAGGAAGGTAATATAACCAATCCTTAGATGTGTCTTCCAATGAGAAAGGGAAAGCTCAAAGCTTAATTTGCTCTTTTGAAACTCCTTGAGGCTTCATGCTAGAACACACAACATGGAACTCCTTCAAATGCTTATGTGGATCCTCACCTAAAAGGCCATGAAACTTAGGTAGCAAATGGATTAGACCTGATTTTAATTCAAAAGCAACATCTAAAGTGGGAAATTGAATAAACAAAGGTTGTTGATTTAAATCAGGTGTAGCTAATTCTTTTAAAGTTCTAGCAGGCATGGTTTCAATCTCAAGATCTGAATATGAAATTGATTCCCTTGGAGAATTACTTGAACTATCCGTAACCATCCGTTTAGATGAAGCTTGACTCAAATCAGCTTTTTTAGCTTGTTTAGCTAATTTCCTCAAATGTTTAGCTGTTTTCTCTACTTTGGGATCAAAGAGAATTTCATTAGATTGAGAACTTCTAGTCATAAACCAAATGACTTAAATTTTCCTTCTGAAAAATAGTACCGCACTTTTCACCTCAAACCTGAAAACCACAACACTACACAAGGTAAACACGCTGTTTTGACAAAATAAAACACAAAATATAATAACCTTTAGTCCCTAACAATGGTGCCGAAAATTTGAAGTTTGTCGATTCCATTAAAAATTAGTTACAAAATTTTAACTATAGAAGTGGTGAATTCAGGTCGAACCTTAGAGACTGAATTCTTAATTTTGTGTAATGAGAAAAAGGGGTTTGGTTTTTATGAAAATTCAATTAATGTTATCAAAAGAAAATTAACTAATAAACTTAAGTTGGAATTCAATCTAACAAATATTCAATTCAAGATGATTTGTAATCCAATGCTTAAATGATCACATACCAATTATGAGTTAATTACTCTTTGAATACTTAACTGAAACTTATCAACAAACATGATAAATTCCCTAACTTCCCTAATATCATTAATTTAAGCCCAACACCCTCATTAGCTCTAATTATTAAATGAATAGGTATTAAGCAATCCTTTTCAATCTAATAAAAGCATTAAGAATAGGAAATATTAAACTTGAATAGCAATTTAAAAAGCATAAATCATTTAATTCAACCCTATTGTTTCTTTAGATTATTACCGAAAACTTATAACATAATCAGTAAAACCCAATTGCTACTAACATTCAATATTTCACAACAATTACATATTATAAAGTTGAAATTGTAACGGACTATTTTTCAATGTCATTAATAGTAATTTACCGGTCTATGAATAGTACCATCGGTCTGGGACTCGGTATTATTTCAGTCCGAAAAAATTACTACATGTGTCTAATACTTTATTTAATATTTTTGGAGCATGTTTGCATGATTTAAGTGGGTAGAAAATATTTCATGAATATTTTTGGAGAATTGCGGCAACTAATAAATATTATTTTTGGTGCAATATATGAAGGAATAAATGAGGAATTATTTTTGTGGAGTTCATTTAATTAATTTGTGGAGTTAAATAATATTTGGAAGAGAGTTATTTGAGGAATATTTACAGCCATTGGATGAGATTACTTAGGACTTGATCTTGGCCATTCATTTGGCATAAAATGAGGAAGCAAAGTTTGACTTTGCTACTTAAGTTACCAACCAAGCAACAACTTCTCTTTCTTCTTCTCCATCTCCATCTCCATCTCCACGTCACTTCTTCTTCTCTTCTTCCTCCATTTTTCTTTCATTTTCTTACCTCCAATTACCACCAAACTACCTAATTAAACCAAAGAATTGTGATTAAACCTTAAGAAACAAGTAGTAGGAGATGGAAATTGTGAATTAAAGACTTAGAGAATTGAAGTTGCAATTAAAGAGGTAAGTTGTGATTTTTGGGTTTTGTGATTTTATTAGTAGAATTCTAGGATTAGACATGAAATTTATGCATAAGTCATGCTCCTTTCATTTCCTATGTTAATTTTTTATGTTTGATGGGATTTTCTCCTACTTTGAAGAGGTTGGAGAACCATTCTCAAAGGGAAAAGAGAAAGCTAAGGAATAGAGTCTTCTAAGCTTGTTTAACCCTAATTGAGAGGTTAGTGCACTACCACTTCATTTCTTCTTTCATTTTTCTTTAAGTTGTAATTTTTAGGTTTTTGATTGATTTTGGGGAATTTGGTGAAATGTGTTAGGGAATTGTTGTTTGATGGTTTTAATGTGATTTTCCATGACTCTTAAGCATGGAAGAATGATTAGAATGGAAAGAAAACATTCCCTTCTCTTCTAACTAGGAGTGGTCGAACCACTCAAGGTGAAGGACACTTTGTGTCCTTTTGATTTTTGTGCTTGTTTGGACTTGAATAAGTTTTGAAATGTGTTTTCTTATGATTTATGAAATGTATTTGGAAAGAAATCATTTTCCCTTTTGATTTTGAGGAATGGCCGAATCTTGTTAAGGTGAAGGTCATTTTGTTTTCTTTGATTTTCAAGTTTGATTTTGGTTTCAATGAGCTTATTAATATGTGTTTTGGTGATGGTTTAAGCTTCAAATTGAATTTCAT
>CANUEP010133069.1:0-17137 GCA_947857235.1 Jatropha podagrica | reverse complement strand
TTCCTTTTGAAGAGGATTCTCTAACCTTTGTTTAGTTGCTTTTCTCCAAAATTCATAGTTTTAATTTCCAATTCCCAATCCTTAGCTTAGATCTTAATGTTTAATTACCAATTCAAGGTTTAAATTAGGTGATTTGGTGAGCTTTAGAGGTAGAGAAATGGAAAGAAGATGAAGAAATGAGAGAAGAGTGGCGTTGGATGAAGAGGAAGAAGAAGGTGAAGTAGTTTAGATAAGCTTTGTTGACCAAGTCAACAAAGCAAATGTTGCTAATTCACCAAAATTTAACAAGTGTGTGGCTTAGATCAAGTCAAGGTATTCTAATCCAATTGCTCTAAATATTCCTCAAATAATTCATTTCCAAATGTTATTTAACTCCAAAATTTAATTAAATTAATTCCACCAAAAATAATTACTCATTTATTTCTTAATATACCACAATAAAAATAATATTCATTAGTTGCCGTAATTCACCAAAAATATTCATGAAATATTCTCTATCCACCTAAATCATGCAAACATGCTCTAAAAATATTAAATAACATACTAGACACATGTAGTAATTTTTTCGGACCAAAATAATACCATGTTCCGGATCGATGGTACTATTCACAAACCGATGGTACTATTCACAGATCAATGAATCACTATTTATGGTACCAAAAATTAGACTATTACACAAAGTTTCGAAGAATCTGCGAAAGAGGTATTCTTCTTAACTAATTTTATTGTCTTATTCATTTAAACGGATCCCTGTTGATATGATTAATTTGTTGTAATTATATTATTCCACTGCGCATATTTGAAATTGAAACCCAGCACAATACCATAAGTTTTTCAAAGAACTTACAAACTTATCCTTTTTAGCTTTTATCAAAGAACTAGATGAAACTTAACCCCACTAGTTTTTATTTAAGAACTAGCAAACTTACAAGAATTTTCTCTTTACACAGAAGAGAGGTGCTTGATTACCTAAACTACACTAGCTTTATCCAAGCTTTACTCACACAAGGTTTTTCATTTAAGTTTTTCCTCTACTGTATTTTAGATTACACAAACCTATAATAGAAAGAGAGTTATGCCCATTTAAGCTTAGGAAAGAGACTTAATAAGATTTTCAGATCAGTTTTGAAAAATCTCTCTCAGCAGAGTTACTATTCATCTTCATCCTTTTAACGTGGGGCATTTACAACATAAAGAAGGAGAAGAAGAAGAAGATCAAGAAGAAGTGAAATGCTTGAGATGAGAGTTTTTGAAATTTAAAACCATTAAATACAAATCTCTTCTCAAAGCAATCATTTTTCTCTTCATTAGAAAATATTCATGAAAATAAAAAAGAAGAGAGAGATGAGAGGGTTTGAATAACGACACTCGTGATCAAGTTTTCACTCTCATACCTGAAAGTTTATGCCAGCCCACGTTTTATATCAAACTAGAATTTTCTTCCCATTAGAAGCTTGAAGTTAACGTTAGAGAGAGAGAGGGAAGGAAGAAAGGAAATGGCGACAACACTTTTTTGCAAGAAAAGAGGGAAGAGTTGGGCTTATGATTTTTTTTTATAGAAATTGGTCTTTTCAAATTACAAAGCCCAAAATAATTTTGAGTTTCTTTTTTGCCTCCAAAATCTTTTTACCCAAAAGAAATGTATTTTAATTTTGAAAGATGAAATTTGAAATGCATTTTCCCTCTTAATAATTCAAGAAATATTATCTTTACCAAAAATATCTCTTTTAAGTAGATATTTTAGAAATATAAGAAAGATTATTTTGATTTAGCTATAATAGGCATGACTTATCTTTTTATTTTAACAAATTGAACTAGACTAATTTAAACTAGGCTAACTTACAAATTACATTGCCTTTAATTCTTCAAGTAGCCTTATTTGTCTTCAATTGGATGAGCTTTAGTCTTCAATTTGATGAAACTCCTTCAATTAATTTTTGTAAAAGACCTTAGAAGCACACTATATAATAATTTATTTCGATTTATTATTTTTGTTTATTATAAAAAAATTAAGGTTGTAGAAGCCTTTGAGCCAACGTATATGATTCAATTCAATTTCAAGGATGAAATTTTCTTAAGATGGGTAGAGTTGTAACACTCCAAAATTTAGGATATTAAAAAAGTATTATTTGGTATGGCCATGAATGGTATGACCCGATAGAGAAATAATATTTTATTTGGACCTGATAATGATATTAAACATAATTAATATTTGTAGAGTTAATTAGATTTTATGTGGTTAGTCTTAATTACCTAAAGTTAAGATATACATTTTTCATGACAAACTGAGTAATAAATTATTGGTGAATAGTAGTTTATCGGCATGTGAATAGTACCACTAGTCCAGGACTTTTATTATTTCAGTCTGAAAAAAATTACTATTGATGTCTTTTATTTTATTTAATATATTTGGAGTATGTTTGTATGATTTAAATGGGTAAAAAATATTTCATGAATATTTTTAGAGAATTTAAGTAATTAGTGAATAGCGTTTTCTAGTGAATTAATATTAAGAAAACTTGAGGAATTATTTTTATGGAGTTAATTTAATAAATATGTAGGAGTTAAATAATAAATGGAGGAGAATTGTTTGGTGATTATTTAGAGCCCTTGAATGAGAATACTTGAGACTTTATCCTAGCCTTTCATTTGACATAAAATTTGAATAGCAAAATTGGACTTGAACCCTTCAAGTCAACCACCACTTTCCATAATTTCACTTCTTTCTTCTGCATTTGGTACGCCACTCCCACTCTTCTTTCCACCATATTTCTTTCAATTTTTTACTACTAAACTACCACTAAACCACTAAAATAAACCAAAGTCTAGTAATAAAACTTGTAGAATTAAGCATAAAAAAAGTGGTATTTGGTGACAAAACTTAAGAATTTGGAGTTTACTATAAGTTCAAGTATGTTGTGGTTTTTGCTAATGATTCAATTAAGTATTTCATAGCTTAAATATGTTAGATTATGTACTAAAATCATGCTCCACCTCCTTCTTTGATTATTTCCATGATATTGATATGTAATTTTTGCTATTTCAAGAGGTTGGAGAGCCATCCTCTAAAGACAAAAGGAAAGCTAAAGTTCAAGCTTACTAAAATCATGCTCCACCTCCTTTTCTTGTTTACGATCTCCTTTAAGAATTTCATATAATTGGGCATTTGAGCAAGAGCTTTGGCAAAATGGATATTTATTTTGAAGCTTTTTGGACACATAGGGAAATATGGGAAAGCTTTTATCATCCTTTGATTGCTTGAGCCTTTGCGAAAAAGGAATGGGTGGAACATATGGCTTTACTTCCTCTTTCTCTTCAAGATCGATGATGGGGATCTTTTTCTGTTCTTTCTTTTCTCCATCCTTCTTAGGTGGATTCTCCAATTCTTTGCCACTCCTCAAGGTGATAGCCTGTACCTGTTCTTTAGGGGTTTTCTCAGTATTACTAGGTAACATACCTTGAGGTCTTGAAGTCATCATGCTTACAAACTGTCCAAATTGAATCTTCAAGTTCCTTATCGCTGCTTGTTGGATTTTATGATTCTCTGAGTTTCATTCATGAATTCCATGTGGGATTTAGAGAGAGCAGTAAGGAGATAATCATGAGCCTTCTTTTCTTGAGGAGGAAAACTTGGTGGTGCATTCAAGGCATTGTTTGTATTTCTATAAGAAATATTATGGTGATTTCTCAACCTGTTATCATAAGAGTTAGAATATGGGTAATTCTTTCTTCCTTGATTTATCACGTAGTTAACTTGCTCCAAAGTTTGAGGATTTAGAATATCCAACATGCACTCCCCAATTGCGTGTTGCCAATTACATCTGTCGCATGCTTTTATAATAGAATTAATAGAGTTAGGAGTCAATATATCCAACTTTCTTACCATATTGTCTACCTTGGCATGAATGCAGTAATGACATCAATCACATAAACTCTTGCAGTCCTTTTCCTTTTAGAGGTGTTTTGGTAATGGCTATTGCTTGCCATTTTTCTATCAAGTCATATGCCTCATCAATCCCCTTTCTTTCAAAAGATCCTCCAGCAGCTACATCTAAAGTAATCTTTATGTTAGGAGATTATGCATTATAGAAAGTTTATATCTTTAACCACTTGGGTAAAGCATGATGTGGGCACTTCCTTAATAGGTGATTAAATCTCTTTCAAGCTTCATACAAACTCTCTTGATCATGGTGGGCAAAAGTCATTATCTCATTGTGAAGCTTATGGTCTTTAAAGATGGGAAGAACTTTGCCAAAAATTTTTGGGCTAACTCTTCCCATGTAGTGAAACTTCCTGTAGGGCATGATTGCAACCAAGCACGTGCTTTATCTTTCAAGGTGAAAGGAAATAATTTCAACTTTATGGCATCCTCGAAAACTTCATTTTGCTTGAGTGTATCTCAAATCTCTAGGAAATTTGTGATATGGGCATTAGGATCCTCACTAGGTAAACCTCTGTACTGGATTAAGGTAGAAAGCATTTGGATGATTGTAGGTTTGATCTTAAAATTGTTAGCTTCTACCCTAGGCTTGGTGGATACTTGAGGTTGTCCCACTAAGAAAAGGAGTTGTGTAATCACGCAAAGTGCAAATAGGAGGTTGAGGCCTTTGATTTTGTTTGAACTAATGTTGCAATATCTCATGTTCCTCTTGCTCTACTAAATCATGTAATTTATTCTCTACTAAGCCATGTTTATTTGCCTTCTTTGTTCACACTCTCAATTCCTTCTTGCAGTGCCATTCCTTCGATAGGTGTTTTCAATTTCTGAATAAAAAACTAAAGGTTCAACACTACGAGATCATATTTGCATAAATACTTGAAAATTCCTTAGTAAAGAAAAATTAAAATATAGAAAATAAATTTCTAAATTAATAATGGGTAATTAGTGCTAATATGGTAACGCCAATCCCCGGCAACAGCGCCAAAAACTTGATAGGATTTTTTGCAAGTGTACAAAATTGCAACAAATAATAAAGAATGAGTAAAGTATGGTTTCCACGAGAATTATGTATCAAGTACTAATATTGTGTTAACCTACTATTATTTAAACAATAATAAAGAGAATAATTGTAAAATAAAATAAAATAAAATAATAGAAAAGAATTCAAGCAAGAATATTTGATGAAAAAAAATCAAGGTTTAAAAGCTACTAAGGATTTTGACTTCACTTAATTCTATCCAATTTATTTTATTCGTTTGTTAATCAATTTTAATTGTTAAAGTAGGAAAACAACCCTAAAATTACTAACAAGCTCTGTCTCATTATCTATTTCCTAATAGTGCAATCAAATATGAATTAAATCATTAAGTTTTATGATTTGTTCAAGAATTTATAACCTAAGTTCGTTAACTTATGAAAACCCCCCATGAGTCAAGCCATATGGCTTCTGCATCAAGTTATTATTTCCATGTAATTTCTTAACTTTTTCTTATAAAAAATCCTACTTTCGATAATGATTAATGAAATAAATCAATCCAGAGAAGAAACTCTACTTGGAAGCATTTAAGTTGAATAATAAATTATATCTTGAACAAGCAAAAGCAAATCTAATATCATAAATTGGAATAAAAATTAAGCTACATCAAATCCCTAATATGAGAGTTTAGTTCAAAATAATAATTAAATAAAACTCAATTAAACTTGAAAATAATTCTATAATGATTATGAATAATGAAATGTAAAAACAAGGTTAAGAGTTTAGAGATAAAAACTAGTCAACAAATAATATAGTTAGTTTTCTTGATTCTTTACACAACTTGACTACTTCAAGACTTAAAAGAAAGAAAAACTAAGAAAAGAGTAGAAAAAAGATCTAAGATCTAAGATTCGAACATCCCTAATTGATGTAGTGATCTCTTTTTATATAGACTTCAGAAGGTGTCTTCGAATCCGGGTGGGAAACTAACTGACCTAATTAGGAGAAAATATTATTTGAGTAGAAAACTGATTTTGTGTTGTATTTCTTCCCAATTAGGAGTCTTCTTTAACCAAATAGGGCTGAAACACAAATAAGGTAGGCCCTCTCATTATTCCCATGTGGTCCCATGCACAGGCCATGCTCAGGCTCCAAATCTATACGGGCTAAATAGTTAAATTCGGCCCACTTGAATTTTAGCTTTCTTAGTAGTACGGGCAGGCCGTGTACTTTATTGACTTGGCCATATTGAGCTTTTGACTCCAAATTTTTGCTCCAACCTTTTTTGATGCAAATTTTGATTATTTTCCTACTAAAAAAACCTTCAAATCAAGCTTTTTAAGAATCAAGGAAACTTAATTGAAAATATAAATAAATCTAAATCAAAATTAACCAAAATAATAAAGATACTAAAATTCCTAACAAAAAATTAGCTAAAAATACTATAAAAATATGACATATGAATTTGCATGTGAGATTTTCTCAATGAATTTGGCCATTTTTTAGCGCTGATGTTCTTAAAAGATTCTACCTCAACCCATCTTGAAAAACAAGCTACTACCACTATGATGAATTCATATCAATTGGATGAAGATGTTAACCATAATTTTAGTACCAGGATTTACGAAATTTTGCAATGGATCCAATGATGCAAGAATCAGCTCAATCAGACATTGTTTAGTCCTCGAACGAACTCCAAAAGCCTAAAAACTCAAAAATCAAGCCAAATGGGTAGAGCAGTAATTTGCCCTGATCGATATCGAGCTGCCTAGTGTTGGATTGACCACATGCTCATTGATATCGACAAAGGCTTGTCGAGCAACCATTACTAGTACCGACACTGACATGGCCAGTACCGGCACTGACATGCTCAGTACCGACCAATAGCCCTAATTGCATATAATTTCAACACCCCACCATTTCAAGCACCTCTTTTGCTTGATTGAGCACTTCTCAAGCATCAATGACTCTATTTCTCCTTTGCAAATGATTCTAAGGCCATAAGATCCGACTTTACTCTTTTTCCTTAGTTGAGCCAAAGCCCAACTTGGTTCTCAAAGTCCATCATTTCAAATTTCACTCACACTTTGGTCTTCCTTGAACCAAAGCTAAATATTATGTAATATATAAGACTAATTCGAGTCCTCATGCTCTACTGTTGCTTTCTTGGAGAATGACTCGACCTACGAAATTGCACACTCGCGCCACTTAACGTTTAAGCCCCTCGACCTAGGGTATACAACTAAACTTAATATTTGTTAATTAAGCTTGGTCCATCCAAGACCTCAATAATTATCAAGCCTAGTTAGTCCAGCACTAAAAAATGCTTTAAGCTTGGTCCGTTTAGCACACAATACAAAATCGATTTTTAATGCAAGCCTAGTCTGTCTGGCGACCCAAACCTGGTATGTCCGGCACCTTTTTAGCCCACTCCACGAGTGGCATCCTCAAGCCCTACCATTCTAATCAATGGTAGAACTTCATGCACCCTGATCCTCATACAAACAAAGTACAAGGGCATACCTATGAATTTTAGCCTAGGTAGTGGGCCCTCAACAGAACTGATCGATTGGGATCTAAGGGAATGTGTCACATGACCTAAAATCTTCAATAAATGAGGCTAGAGTTTGGCCCCCTCAAAAGTACACAATTTTATTATTATCACATTTTTAACGCACTTTATTCTTGATATTGCCATGCATAATAAGTATGATCAAGCATCGTAAACTGACATTCATGCAAAATGAATATTTTGATTTCTTGATTAAACCCAAACCATAAGATTCATATGAAAAGAAGCTAAAAACCTATTCTCCAAACCCAATGATTCAGGGCTAAACCCTAAACCCTAAACCCCAGTACTTTTCTCCTAAAGGCAAACTAAAATGGAGCCAATCACGTGGTTACTTCATTAATCTTTTACCCTAAAATAAAAATAAATTAAGGTGGCAATTTTCATACATCATAGACCATCAAAGTGCTCTAAATAGCCAACCCGACACCATATAAATAGTAAATAAAACCAAAATCCAATAAAAGGAACTGTAAGGAGTTCCTACTAGTTTTCGTGAAGAACCGACTAATACGCCCTTCTAGTTAGATTCTATCCTTTGGATCTTTCCCATAGTGTTCACTTAGGGATGCACAGTTGGCGACTTTGTTGGGGACTTTAACATTTTTGAAACTAAAAACTATAGTAAGAGGACTACCAAGTAGGCTTTGAATCTCTAGTTTGGTTTTTTTTTTTTAATCAAAAATCACCTTTTTCATATAGTTAGAGGCATCATTTAGGATGCTTTCCCTTCATTAGAATTAAGCAAACTGAGTTGCTATTATCACATAGGGGCAATCTTCCTTAGATGCCTTAAGTCTAGAAAGCTGTTCACCCAATCCTGCCCACCTCCAATCCTTTCCATAGGATAAAGGGTTTGGCATACCATTTGATACGACATGGTCAAATGATGAGGTATATTCCAACACTAGCAAATGGGAGCCCTAAACCAATTTACCAAAAACATTTAATGACCCTATAATCGATCCCTAGAATATATGCACCCAAAAATCATGAAATCATTCTTATCATGACATTCATTCATTCAAGCATATCATTTCATGGACTAAGAAATCCCTTAAACACCAACCAATGGTCAAACCTAAGTCAAGCCTAAACAGCAACAAGTGGTCATGCCTAGAACACCAACTAGTAGTTAAGCCTAAACACCAACCAATGGTCAAACCTAAACACCAACCATTGGCCAACCTAAACACAAATCCTTACCCAATGAGATATATCTGACCTAATTACTAAAGGCTCAAACACTGAAATGAGCTACTAAAATACCTTAAACCGGACTTAAGCACCTAAATTGGGGACATGTGAGCCCCCTACTGAGCGCCATGGAATGATCCAAAGGATGGAGTCTTTCCACACAGGCCTATTGGTCGGTTTGTCATCAAAACTGGGTGGAACTCCCCTATAGTTCCTTTTTTTATTTTTGGTCTGGTTACTAAATTATTACTTTTATGGTTCAATTTAGCACTTTTAAGTGATGTTGGGTTGGATTTTTATAGCGCTTTGACCGTGTGTGGTGTGTTAGAGTCACCACCTTAATTTGTTTTTATTTCAGAGAAAATAAAAGGTAAAAACCTCATGATTATTTCCTTCTAGTGTGCCACAATGGATAAAATGCACTAACCTCGCATCGTTGGGTTCGGGGACTAGGTTTTCAGCTTCTTTGCAGATGAATCAACATTTTGGGTGTAATTGAACATTTTGGGCATAATTGAGAAATCAAATGCGGTGTTTTACATGAATGTCATATTATCAATGCATGAACATACTAATAATGCATGGCAATATCTAGAATATAGTGCATTAAAAGTAATAATTGAAAAGGTGTATAATTTGAAAGGGAGCCCAACATTAGACTCGCTTATCGAGCATTCTAGGTCGTGCGATACATTCCCATAAGTCTTGACCAATCAATTTGGTTGAGCTCTACTACCTAGGCTGAAATCCGTAGGTATACCATTTTACCTTGTTTGTATGAGGATCAGGGTGGACGAAGTTCTACCATTGATTAGGATGGTAGGGTTTTGAAGGTACCACTCGAGGAGTGGGCTTACTGGTGTGTCGGATAAATCAAGCTTAATTCAAAATTGGTTTTATTGCATTAGTCGGGCGAACCAGGCTTAGTTTACTAGATAGACCAGGCTTTAAGCATGCAATGGTTCAGACGGACTAGGCTTGACAGTTCATAAGGTGCTAGACGGGCCAAGCTTAATTGATAAAGTTTTGAGTTTGAGTGATTATACCCTCATGTTTGTGATGCAGCCGGATCGGAGATCCATGATTGTTGTCGACCAAAGAGGTCGAGTCTTCCTCAAATATAGGCTAAGGTAACACATGAGGACCCAAATTGTAGTCTTGTGTACTAATGTTAATTGATGAATTATCAATTAATTATGGAATTAATTAACTCATGGATGTAGAATCACAAAAGGGAGAATGAGAGTCATTGATGCTTGAGAAGAGGTGTTTGAAATGAGGGGGGGAAGTGCCATATTTATAGGCAAGGAGGAGGCTGAGCGAAGATAAATCGACATCGTCCTCCTCCAAATTGGTGCCACTATGCCTTGGGTTGGGATCGATTAGGTGTCCTGGCGATAGCCAAATTGGCATAGCTATTGAGGCGATCGACGTCGCTTATGGCTTTTTACCAAAATTCACTTCCCTTTTTATTTCAGGGTTTTTGAGCTTCTAGTGGTTTGTTCGAGGCAAAATGATGTTCAATTGAGCAAATTCTCATACCGTTGGAATCACATCAAAATTTCCTAGGGCTTGATGCTAGAATCATAGTCAGTAGTTTACTCTCTTTGAGAGATCAGAGTTGATCAAGGCTCGATCTCTCGGACTTCAATTTTAGCACTTCTGAAAGCAATTTGGTTTGGAAACCATACCTGGAGGTCTAAGGTGATGTCTAGAACATCTTGTGTGAATTTTTTCTGATTCTAAGAAAATTTCTCTTGAGCCAGTTCGGTCCATCTGATTTTTCAGAGCCTTTTCATAGTTGTCCGTCCAATTGGGAGGTACGGATGTGTTTGGGATTCTATCATGGACTTTGTTACTATGACTGTGCATCAATCTAAATCAGGATGAGTTCTAAAAGGTTTGCTTTTTTCGATAAGGGCAAGGCTAATCCTCCCCTTTTCATATAAATAGGGGAGGGGGTGGCTGTCAAAAACGCACTTGCTTGTTTCTCCTTCCAACTTTTTCTCTCAAATTTCTGAAGATTTTACTCTTTACTGGAGAAGGCTTAACAACTGAGACACACCCCCTCATAACTTTGGTCAACACTGACTTTATTTTGAAGGGTCGAGAGACCCACCTCTCAGTCCTCAACTAGGTCTCAATATTTTTTCTGATCATCCCTTAAACTTTTGTTTTTCTATAGTTTGGCCCTTAAATTGCATGTTTGATATATTCTAGGTCCAACTCAAACATTAATGATTGCATATGGACCATAGAAGCATAACTTATTAGGATGCTGCCCCTAATCACCTCGTTACGAACTACAATTAGGTCCTTGAACTTTTTAAAAATTGCATTTTTTCCCTAAAATTATCTCTGACGGGTGACATAGCCCTCCTTAGACTTTATAGGTAGTCCTAATTTGAGTCCAATTATAATTTACCATTTGGTCCTCGATTTTTAGGAAAATTGCCATTTTGCCCTTAAGGCCTTATTTTCAAAGCTGCAACCTTCTGTAACTTTATGGATGATCCTGAAAGGAGTCTGATAGGTCTGGAAATCCTATTTTAATTTTGGAAACTTATGTAGTTGGTCTAAAAACCTTATTTTAAGTCTGAAAACTTTTATTATTAGTCTAAAAATCTTGTTTTGAGTCTGACGACTTCTGTAGTTAGTTTGAAAATCCTATTTTGAGTCTAAAGACTTCTATAATTGGTCTAAAAATCTTATTTTAAGTATGAAAACTTCTATAGTTGGCCTAAAAACCCTATTTTGAGTTTGAAAACTTCTAGTAGTTGGTTTGACAATCTTATTTTGAGTCTAAAGAGTTATATAGTTGGTCTAAAAACTCTATTTTAAATTTGAAGGCTTCTGTAGTGGGTTTGAAAATCCTGTTTTAAGTTTGAAACTTCTATAGTTTAGTGCATAAAATTTTAGTTTTGTTGCATGGACATTATTTTTCGCATTGAAATGCATGTTAATGAATTCATTGAATGCATTCATAAGCAATGAATTGGAATTTGTAAAAATTAATATTTGTTCTTTTGTGTTCTAATGCATGAACTGATAGGACCCACCATTCCAGAGGAAGGCGAGGGGACCTTGGTGTAGTAGTGGGATCATGCAGAGGTATCCTAATGTTGTTGAGATGATAGCTCCTAACGATCTGCACCTCTTTACCGCGATGGAGAGTGCTAACACCTATTTCCCTTTATGGAGGGCATGGCAGAGAGGTGGTGGGAGATGACCAACATGTTCCATACAACCATTGGTGATTGGACGCTTACTCCATTCGAGTTTTCCATTCTCATTAGGATACAATTTGGCTGCCATCCTCTGGATGTGGACTCTTCCATACTCACTCTTGAGCACTTGACTGACCTACTCATCTTTTCCCCATAGCTTAGTCCAAGTGGGTTGTACTGTCATAGCACTCTCTGTGACTAGCTGAGGGAGGAGACATAGCTACTATGGAGTAGCTAACACATGCATCCCTCCTTCTGATGTTAGGATGCACTATCACACATGACTGTGTATACCATGTAGTTCTCTCTTTCATGGCCCTCTTTGAGGATTTGAGGCTGCTTAGGGAGTATGATTGGGGTGGTGCCTTTATGGTGTTGATGTATAATGACATGAGTCAGTACAGCCACCGTGCCCAAATTGGTTAAGGTGGCACTATGCACATTTGGGAGGTACATTTTTTGGATTGATTTTTCTGTTTTGAGACTCCTAACTTTCTATTTTGCAAGCATGGTCTTTCTTCCTCTTCCCTTTTACTATCCCTATTCTCACCCGGGACGTGCAGTTGGAGATTCTAGCGATGCGTCATTTCAAAGTAGCTCTGATCGAGCGACATGCCAAAGAGAACCACCTGACTCTGAGGAGGAGATCCAATGAGCTATCCATAGCTTAGGTGAGTCATGAATGACCTATAAAATCATCCCATCATGTCAAGGTTCAATTCTAAAATCTAGAGACACTTGTTTTTTGCAGGTGAGGATACATATGTTTCATTAGTTTCTAGATACTCCCCTAGAGGGAAACTTACTGTAGGCCCGGTGAGGATGACGGGTTTTCATGTGGCATCTCATGGTTTTCTCAAGAGTCACTTGAGTAAACTAAATCAAATGGGTTTGATTTATTTTAATTTATAAAATTATTTTATCCAACCCATTTCAATCCTCAGAGAAGTAGTTCCCTTACTTTGGTAAGGTTTTAAAAATATTTGGAGTCGCCACCCTAAAATTAGGAAAAACAAATTCTTGAATTAATTAATTCATTGGAACTAACTAATTTGGTTTTAACTAGAATGAGTTCGAGAGTTGGGTTTAGAGATGGAAAGGTGTTAGACACCTATTTCGCTCGATCTAAACTGGTCTCCTAATTGTCTGAATGTTTATTATTTATTAATCGCATTATAATTTTAATTTAGATGCAAATTCATTTTATGCAACTTTTGCAAACAATGTCATCCAAGCATATTCTCATAATTTAAATCATTCATCATGTATGAAAATAAACAATCACGAAGAAGAGGGGAAGGAGAAAAGAATTACAACCCTCCTTGAATACGTTCTACCCTTTATCCCTTACATATTCCCTTTCTAATTAATTAATAGATACCAATAAAACTAACTTAAATTATTACAAACTACAAATAAAAATCATAAACAAATAAAAATTATATCTAGCTATTACAAACCACATTAAAATGAGAATTCTTATAAATTTTGAAAAATCCCCCATTAAAATAATAAATTACACATTAAACAAATAAGTCACATTAATCATAGAAAATAAAACAAATATAATTAAAGAATTTCAGCATATTCATGAATTCAAACAACATGATAAATGCAAATATTAACAAAATAATCACCAAAATCAAGAATATTAGTCTAATAAATAATAAATTGCATGAAATAAAATTAAGCCATTAGAACAACAAAATGAGAGAATGTAAAATATAGTCAGAAGCATAAAAATGTTAGTAAATTAGATGAACAACATATAGTCGTATTAATATATAATGTAGAGCAAGAATTAAATAAATACTCGTAAAAATAAAATATAAAAATTTTAATAGTATTTGAAGCTCATTATCACAATATTCATCTAGATGAACAAAATTGACAAATTATTACAAGAAATAAGATTAAAATCATGAACGTACTCATTTGGATCGAACATGGATTTTCAACCGTTAGGCTTAACCCATTTTGATCTTAGAATATAAGCACAATTTGATATATTTTTTAAGTTGTTTTACTTTTGGCACTTACAGACTTACACCACGGGAAGTGACTCACATTCCATTCCAAGGTAACTGAAGCCTACAATCACTAGAAGATTGAAGACAAGAGGAAGAAAAATAAGTCAAACAATTTCTGGGCACCTTAAAAGGAGGGCACTAGCCTTAACAGGAAGGTGTGCCCTTCATCATAAGTCGTGCACCTTCTGCCCAAGGTTGGTGCCTTAAGTGCCCATAAATGCAGCAAGCTTGCTGTAAAACTGAGTTTTCATGTGTTCCTCTCATAAAAACTCAGTTTTTTTTGAAGTTTTAGGATAAAAAATAAATTGAAAATCATAAGAGAATAAGGTTTAGACTCTAATTTTTTTTTATGATCCAAGAATGTGTTATTGATTTTATGCTTCTGGAAGTGTTTCTATATCTAAGACACAGTGACTCTTAAGAACACTCTCTCACACAATCAAACTTCCTAAAATTCTTAAGATTTTTATTGTAGAATTAATTTTAGTTTGTGTTTTTGTTTGATTTTAATGTTTAATCCTAAAGAACTAGATTTTTTTTATCTCCCAAGTAGCTTTATCATAAAAATGCTAACCCTAACTCTAATGTTAAGGATGTATTTATAGGCAAATGGTGAAAATTGATACTATTCACTACCTATGTGACATGTCGACCCCACTGGTGCGCTCCATAAACAAGCTAATTTTTTATTTTTTATGAAATCAGTCTAAATGGCATGTACACTAATGCAAAGCACAGAAATTTATCCCAGTATAACCTAGGACTCATTTTTTAGCCCCGTATTGGGACAATCACCGAAAAAGTGAAAACGACCCGATAGGTCCAATTTTTTAAACTAGGAAACCTAGTTTGAGAGTTGAATCAATCGAATGTTCCAAACTCACTCTACCATAAAAAATGTCATCACCACTGATGGGCCCCTTAAGAGTCATTGGGGCCTCGTATGTGGGCCCCACCAGCAAACCACCCTAAATTTTGTAAAATGGTTTGGGTGATACACACAGTGCTGTACGACACTGAGGCATGACTCAGGAATTCCTGAGATGCACTTATGGGCAATCATAAATATGAAACAGTGGTTTTGAGGGTTGCTTTTCTAAACTCGAATTATCGCTTTGAGATCTAGTTCATCATTGAGTCTATTTTTCGGGCAAAAATTTAGCGTCTACAGTTTGCCCCCATTTTGATAATATTTTGCTTTTCAAACAAGAATTTATTAAAATATAAAGTAGACGCGCAAGTAGTAATAATACTTGGTTTGCGTTCTTCGAATAGCTTGTGTGAATGTAGCATGCCAACTTTTTTAGGAACCTGATGATAATTCTCCTCTTCTGGAAGTTGTTCTTTTGGATGCTATAAGGCAAAATGAGATGCCCCATATAGGTGGCTTCAGCGGTGTGTCACTTCGAACTACTTCAACAGATGGGGTGCAATGCTGCAACTGACTTGGTTGGTGCCTAGCAGAATGTGATGAGCCATACAGGTGGCTACAGGGGTGTATCACTTTGGACAACTTCAATGGATGAATGGGTGTGGTACTGTGACCAACTCAGTTTCAAAATGCTCCACTTCAAAAGGTTATCCTTCAAGATGGTGAAAGGTGAAAGAAGATGCGCTATGCATGCAACTTCAAGGTTGCATCCCTTTGGACGACTTTGATTGATGAATGGGTGTGATACTATGATCGACCTAGATTTGAAATGTTTCACTTCGGGAGGTTGTCCCTTAGTATGGTGAAATGCGAAATGAGATGTGCCATACAGGTGGCTTTAGGGTAGTGTCACTTTGGACGACATCATTGGATGAATGGGTGCAATACTATGATTGAAATTTGAAATGCTCCACTTCAAGAGGTTGTCCCTCAAGATGGTTTTAAAATGATCCACTTCGGGAGGTTGTGCCTTAGGATTATGAAATTCAAAACTAGATGGACCATATAAGCAGCTTTAGGGTTGCATCACTTTAGATGACTTCATTGGATGAACGGGTGTGATATTGTGATTGACCCAGATTTGAAATGCTCTACTATAGAAGGTTGTCCCTCAGGACGATTTTGAAATGCTCCACTTAGGGAGGTTATCCCTTAAGACAGTGAAATGCGAAATGAGATGCGCCACACATGCAGTTTTAGGGTTGCATCACTTTGGACGACTTCAATGGATGAAAGGTGTTATGAGCCCCCTTCCGGGCGCCATGGGGCAATTTTTCCCAACGGTCCCATTAGTCAGTTCGTCATGCAAGAAACTAGAAAACACTGAGACTCGTTGAACCTTGCTGCGGTCCTTTCCCGGTTCATTTTAGTCAAGCCCTGTATGTGGCTAGTTGGTCCGATTAGTTGATCTAATTATAAATTTACCAATTTTAAGGCTCTGCCTATCCTTAAAATGCAAAATCTAGCCTCATTATCAAGGAGTTCTAAATCATGCAACACATTCCCCTAAGTCCTAATCGGTCAGTTCGATCAAGGGCCTGCTACCGAGGCTGAATTCGTAGGTATGCTTTCCTACCTCTCGTTTGTATGAGGATCAGGGCGCATGAAGTTCTACCATCGATCAGGATGGTAGGGTTTTAAAGGTGCCACTCTTAGAGTGGACTTACTAGTTTTTCGGCTAATTCCAGTGTTTTGTTTGAAAATTTATTTTCAGATTTTACCAGATGGACCAGGCTTAAAGAATGCATAGTGTCGGATGGACTAGGCTTGACAATTGATAAGGTGTCGAACGAATCAAGCTTGAATTGACAAGGTCTAAGTTTAGTGATTATACCCTACATCAGGTCCAGGTTGAGAGGTTAGCTTGCACGTGTATGCAACTTCAATGTTCCTTGGTTTGCCCCCTTGATTAAGGAGATCGAGTCTTGCTCCAAATATAAGCTAAGGTAGGGCACGAGGAGCCATATTATAGTCTTATAATATTATTGAATGATGAATTATTAATCAACCACTAGATTTGATTAATAATTAATCACCTAACTAGTATCTTTGGCCTAAGGAAGGTCAAAGTGTGATTGAAAGTCAAAAGGATCGACTTTTGAGAGCTAAGTCGAGCTTTAAACTTAACTATGAAAGATGAGAAAAGTCAGACTATATGGTAGTAGAATCATACAAGAGAGTATGAGAATCATTGATGCTTGAGAAGCACTCGATTGGGCAACAAGGGGTAGTGAAATTTAGGGGGGGGGGGGGGGGGGGGGGGG
>CANUEP010133002.1:0-68114 GCA_947857235.1 Jatropha podagrica | reverse complement strand
AAGAGGCTGATCGCCACCTATAGGTGGTATAGAACTATTATCATATAAGTGAAAATAGAATTCATAGTATATCATCCAGTATCATTCACAAAGGGTTAATGAGTTAGTAAAATTTATAGCAGACGACAGAAGCATCAAAGTGAATATTATGTACTTGTTGTTTACTTGCCCAGCCGTAACATACGCCGAAAATTGAAATTTTCCAGTTAGAACGATTAGTAGAAATGTCTCCCTCGAGCTAGCTACTGCCACCACTAAATTTAAAGAAGACAAAAGAGACAGTGGTCTGACAGGAACCAGGGACGAGGTGGGAGGTCTAGCTTGGCCCGTCCTCGGCTGGGCTCATCGAAAAATGCAAAGAAAATCGGAAACGGGACTGCCACGATCGCAGCCATGATCGCAACCACACTCGCAGCTTCTCTTGATCGTTGCGCCAGCCGAAACAGGAAGGAAGGAAGAGAAATCTAGCGACGCTGTCAGAGGAGAGGGTTAAAGCCAACTGATCGGGCTAGGGGCACTGAGAAATTGAAGGAGAGGCTGGAGACGCGATTTCCTGATCAAGAATAGAATCGCAACTTCGAGCAATTGCTGAACCAGTCGAAAAAGTGATGATGGAGAGGAGAGCACGATGAGGAGGCAACGACGGCAGGAGGGGTTGGCGTTCACCGGACTGGGTGATGGTCGGAAAAACGAAAGGGGATCGGGAATGGGGCTGTCAGCATTAGTGGAGATGAGGGAAAAATATCTTTTTTAGGAAAAAACAGTGAACATTTAGTTTCCCAGTCTTTCTAGGCTGATTTAGGTTCGATTTGAATCCGATTTGGCGCACATCACGAGTTTTTTAAAATATCATTCATTTAGAATTAATAATTAAATTTTTAAATGAAAAATTTTGAAACTAAACTTTTCAATTGTTTCAATTGATAATTAAATTTATATATATATCTCAAAATTTTAATAATCAAACATACTTAATAAATTCATCTTAATAAAAAAAATTATAGCACTATCAATTTCTCTATTTTTTGACATTCTAAACTCTATAGTCGTAAAGTATATATTTTGACTATGTATATTATGACTATGTTTCTGCATGAGGTTTATTCAAAATATAGAGTGTTAGATAAATATTTTGATAAATATAGAATTTAGATAGATATGTAGTTAGATGTTGTTAGATAATTAGATAATAATCTTTTAGGAAAATGATTTAAATATTAATCTATATATATTTCTTTTAATTTTTAAAAAGATAAAGTTAATGTTATTGAATATAGATAAAACCTATTTATATGCATTTATATAAATTAAAGAATTATCCAATATATAAATAATTGAAATTAATTCTATATAAATATTATAAATGATATTAAATAATCAAATTATACCTATAGAGATAAATCAACAAATAATCCAATATATATAGATAATTTTAAATCAATTTTAAGTGGAGCTGAATATATCAAATTATATGTGCATAGAGATAAATAGGTAGATAAATTAACAAACTATCCAATATATAGATCAATTTAATTCATTTCCAAAATATAAATTATCCAATCTATATATGTAAAAAAGATAAATAAAAAAATTGTCCAAAAGGTAATTTTAAATCAATTATCTAGTTATTTAATAATTTATATATATCTATTAATTTTCTATTATTATAAAGACTTTGAAAATAAATTTATAGATAAATAAAAAATTTAGAAAATAAATATATAGATAAGAAAAAGAATAATATTTTATTTTAATAGACAAATACTTATAATTATTTAATTATTCAATCTATATATCTATATAAATAATTAAAAATAAGATTTAAATTAATTTTAAATAAAGCTGAAATTATCCAATCTTTATCTATATAGATAAATCCACAATTATCAAATATATAAAGATAATTTTAAATAAATTATAGAAGGAGTTGTGTAACACCCACTGCCTAATCCAGGAGAACCAGACAACGAATGCCATATTCGGTGCCGAAACACTGACATATTCTACTAATTAACTCTAAAATTTACATTAAAAATAGTTATGTTTCCTTAGTGAGGCAAGTAATTAAAATATAAAATATAGGTTTTACGAAAAATCTTACAGAAAATAAAATTTAAGAATAAAATAAAATTTCGCAGGAGCTTCCTTTTAAAATTAACTTGCCACACAAAGAAAATATGCACACTTCCAGTATAATTTCTCCATACCTCAAATCTCTAATTCAATATAGAATGACACACGCACTTCTAAGTGTGCATCCATTTTACTTAGGATCTCTTATCAATATTATAATCCATTCATTTCAAGAATATATACATCATTAATCATTCACCACACATAAAATCGAGAATTAATATTTAATCGACCACCGATTTTATTAAATATAATCTCAATATTTACAACTTTCAAAATGAGTTATATTAAGTTCATACATGCCATAATCCACATTCATGTACATATCCTACCAAAAATTAAGACTACTCTCTGATGCTTCACCTCCGGACTTCAAGAAGCCTCCGTCGTTCATAATAATAAAAATCAACGCGCTGAGTGAAAGACTCAGTGGTACTAAATATTTATAATTTAAAATAGCCAAGCAATAAATCACAACACTTTTGAAAACAAAATACTCAAATCATAAAATATATCAAGCACCGAAAATGTGCTAATTAAATCCAAATAATTTGGAAAGAGATAAAGAAATCCACATCTCATAAATTTTTATTAAACTCGGTATAATTTAGAACATATCATAAATATCATTATGTTTTCGATTTCTTATAATGAGATAAAATTCTATTTTTATTTTATTAAGGCTCGTATTAACACCGAGAGAATGTAAGTAGATTCGATCGTGGCCTATGGAAGCGCCACCCACCAATTACACAATCGTGGCCTATGAAAGCACCACCCCACCAATATTACACTCGTGGCCTATGGAAGCACCACGTATGACCTGTGCAAATGTGCAAGCACTACCACAATAATAAGCGCATCTGAGCGCATCTGAGCGCATCTGCTTATTTATAAGGGCTGATAACCCTAGTATATGATCAAAGCTCCACCAAATATAATGGGCTGATAATCCTAGCATACTCACATATCACAATACATCTCATTATACCACATATTAATCAAGTATAGTAGAGCCAAAATAATTTCATTCTTTCACAAATAAATCTCATTTCTCACCCACCATTTCTTATTTAAAATCATTTCATAATTAACACCTTTTATTTCAAAATATTTCTACTTACAACTTAAGAAAATTACCACATTCTCTTTTTTTAATACTTAATAAAATAGATTTAAATGGACATATTCAAAATAAATATACTTAATATAGTATAAAAGTACTTAAATCAAGAAATTTCCAACATTTTTATAAACCTAATCTTTGTTGTGTTCTCCAAGTATAACTAAAGTTCTAGGACTTCAAATTGAGTGAACCTTAATTTCTTAGAAAGATAAGATAAATGCTACAAATATCATGATAGGGACCATAGTCCAAATCATTTTCTAAGAGAGTGAAAGAAACCCAAGAACACAAACCAATAATCCAACACGATTCATCACAACCAGTTGTGGTATAAAAATCATAAGTTGAGCTATAGATATCCAAATTGAACATAAGAGGATGTTTTGGAAAGCTAAAAAATAGAGTTACAACTTTCATGAAGAAGTCAGAAATAGATGTGAATCATAAAGGGGTCAAAAATGACTTGCAGTCCCATCTAATCACACTTCTAACGTCAAAATTCATTAAAAATTTAGAAATGGAAAGCTTGAGAAATTGAAAAGGGAGAGAAAGTATTAGTGCACTAACCTTCAAATTAAGCTTTAAAAAGCTTAGAAGACTTCACTCTAAGCCTTCCCTTTCCCTTTGTTTGAAAGTTCTCAAATCTCTTCAAAGTAGGAAGATATTCACATTAAAATCAAATTTGACACTAGAAAAGAAAAGAGCATGGCTTAATGCATGAATTTCATGGCTAATCCTAGAATTTTATCCATTAAATCATAAAATTCAAATTTCACAACTTACCTCTCTCAATGGCAACTTGAATTCTCCAAGCTTTTAATCCCCAATTTCAACTTTAATTACTTAGTTCTTAGAGATTATTGTTTTTCTTTGATTTAATTAGGTGGTTTTGTGTTAATTTGTGGAGTAAAAATGAAAGAAATGGAGGAGGAAGAAGAAGGTAGAAATGGCGTGGGTGATAGAGAAGAGAAGAGAGAGAAGAAGGTGTAGATAAAATGGTGATAACCATTAAATAGCAAAGTCAAACTTTGTTTCTCCATTTTATGTTAAATCAATGGCTAAGATTGAGTCTTTAGATAATCTCATCCAATGGTTCTAAATATTCCTCAAATAATTTACTTTCAAATATTACTTAACTTCACTAATTAATTAAATTAACTCCACAAAAATATTTCCTCATCTATTTTCTCAATATACCATACTAAAAATTAATATTCACAAGCTGCCGAAATTCGCCAGAAAATAATATTCATAAGTTGTGCGACTCTTCGAAAATATTCATTAAATATTCTCTACCCACTTAAATCATATAAACATACTCCAAAAATATTTAATAAGACAACAGACACATGTAGTAATTTTTCCGGACCGAAATAATACCGAGTCTTGGATCAGTGGTACTATTTACAGACCAATAAATCACTATTGACAGTACCAAAAAATTAATCCGTTACGGGCTGAATTTATATACGTACAAAGATAAATAGATAGAAAAATAAACAATTTATCCAATATACAGATAATTTTAAATTAATTATAAATTATATTCTCAAGAGGAGCTGAAATTATCCAATCTATTTATGTATATAGATAAATCAATGAATTATCCAAAAGATAATTTAAGATAACTTCAAATCAATTATCTAGTTGTTTAATAATTTATAAATATCTAATTTATATTATTATAAAGACGTATTTCAAATAAATATATTGATAAACGAAACATTTTGAAAATAAATATAGTAAAAAAAATTAAGAGAGAGAAAACACTTCAGATCATAAGAAACAATCATAAATGAAGAAGCGAAAGAAGAAGAAAAAAAAATTATACAATAAAAAAGGTTAAACCTTTATATTCCAAAAAAACAATAAAATAAAAACAACACAAAAAGGTATACAAAAATGAAGGGGGAAAAATATGAATCACCTAACATTACATTAGGTAAAGAAATTGATATGTAATTCAAAATCTGAAAAACAAAAATATCAAAATGTATCAAATTTTAAAGACCAAACAAATTGACATAAATTGAAATTGATAGTTCCACATCATAATTGTTTCATCTTACTCTAGATCTATGTCTGTTCTTTTCTAAAATATAATAAAAAATAAAAAATTATATCGAGAGAAAAAGATTGAGATCACTTTGCTGCCGATCCTATCGATTAAATCTACCAAAGATTCAAATAAATATCTGGCTTCGGTATTTTTGATCCAAACTATCTACATTTGTTTCTTGAGTGGCCTACAAAAAAATTATAAAAATGGCTAAAATGATTATTTGAAAGCTAGTATTGTTTATTTTTCCTTATTTTTTCCTCTCTATATCACTGTAACTGCTACTATTATAATATATATAAAAGTACTTCAATTTGAAATCCCATGACATCCATATTTGAAATTATAAAATAATAGATTGACATTGATAGTCTCATATTCTCACTCCCTAAAATTAAACGTGTCCTTTTGCAATTGAATTTAAAATCATCAAATGATACGTAAAAGAATATGATTCTTTAAACAATTTAGACAACTACTAAAAGGACAAAATAGATTTGAGACACTTGTCATGAATAATACACAATATCTAATTTTTTTGTGTCGAAAAATAAGTTGTTAATTCAATGGAACTAAACTGGGATGTAATAGAAAAATGACTAAAACAATATATAATAAAAAAAATTAGAAACATATCCAATGACCTAAAATGAAAATGCACAAGAATAAAATACTTGAAAATTATTCTTAACAGATTATATTGAGATTGCGTCATAACTATTGCAATGATATGATGAATAGCAGTTTAAAAGGGAAAAATTTGTTAAATATGAGACAGAGAATCGCCGGAGATGAGTTGTAGTGTTTGACGAAGATTAAGATGGAAAAGGAAGGTTAGTGATAAAAATGTGAAAAATGCAACAAAATGGAAAAACTGTTGGAGTGATATTATGGATAGTAATTAAAAAGGAAAAACTTTTTTGTAAATTTGTGATAAAGAGAGAAATAAATATGATAAAAACCAAATAGATTGACATTTATAGCCTCATATCATAATTGTTTCATCCTCTCTAGATCCATGTCTGTTCCTTCCTAAAATATAATAAAAAACAAAATAATATATAGAGAGAGAAAGAGTGAGATCACCTTGCTGTTGATTCTACTGATTAAATCTACCAAAAATTCAAATAATTATCTTGTTTCGGTATTTTTTATCCAAACTATCTACCTTTGTTTCTTGAGTGGCTTGCAAAAAAAATTATAAAAATGGCTAAAATGATTATTTTAAAGCTAATATTGTTTATTTTTCTTTTTTTTTCCCTCTTCATATTACTGTAACTGCAGCTATTATATATATCTATATATATATAATAGTACTTCAATTTGAAATCACATGATATAATAGAAAAATAACTAAAACAATATATAATCAAAAAAAGCAAATTAGAAACGTATTCAATGACATAAAATGAAAATGCACAAGAATAAAATACTTGAAAATCAATTCTAGACTCTGTAATGTACCTGAAAACATAAACAACCCAATATAAAATATACTTACCACAAAGTGCACCTATTTGGTTTTAAAATCCAAAAATAATCCTATAGCTTAAGCTACTTAGTGACAAGATCAAAGCAGTTTATGGTGTTGGGTTGCTTGTGTTTTGGATGTTCTTGTTACGTATGGGGGACACTCTAATTCATTGAATTAATTTATTCTTTACTCACATTTAAATGAGTTTTAAATAATGGTATTGATATAATATCAGTTTCACTTACAATAATGTTTTGGTATAGGTTCATGTTAGATTGTAACGCATAATGCTAAAATTTAGTTAAGTTTTTAATCTATAAATTGGTTCAAGTCAACATTACAATAATAATTTAATTGCAATAATCTCAAAGATCTAGGTCACTAACAATTATAGTTGTTTAAATTAAATAATAGTCAAACAACTTAAAAAGGCCAAATTAATTCATTTGCACAAAGCTTTGAACGCAGCCCTTGCAATTGAGCTCAAGTATTTTGACGTCAAAACAATTAGACTCATAATTGTTTCATATTGCTCTAGATCCATGTTTTTTCCTTCCTAAAATATAATAAAAAATAAAATAATATAGAGAGAGAGAAAGAGTGAGATCACCTTGCTGTCGATCCCACCGATTAAATTTACAAAAAATTCAGGTAAATATGCTTAAACTATTTGTATCTATTTCTTGAGTGGCCTGCAAAAATATTATAAAAATGGCTAAATGTTTAGAATGCTTAAAAAAAGTGATATGCTAAAACAGATCAAAACACATCGACTAGCATGAAATTCTAGCAAACCATTATACGCACAAAGCATGCACTGGTTGTAGCTTTTGCTCAAATCAGGTAAAATATTTTCTTGTTTAGTAAATTCAATATGATATTTGGAACTTCCATGGCTTGTCCTCATGCATCTGGAGTGGCTACTCTCCTTAAAGCTACACACCTGTAAATGGAGTCCTGCTACTGTTCGCTTTGCTATGATGACTATTGTAAACCCACTTGATAACACTCAAATTCCTATTAAGGATAATGGGATAAACTTTAAATTGCCATCTCCGTTAGTTATGGGAGCTGGCCAATTGATCCCAATAAAGAATTTATACCCTAGTCGAATTTACAATACTACTCCACAAGACTATGTAAACATTCTATGCTTTATGAATTAAACTAAAAGTCAAATTTTGACTATCACAAAATCAAATTGCTTCAACTCTTTCTTCTCATATGAACTATCCATCCTTCATTGCTTTGTATAATAACAAAATGACGTCAATAGTGATCTAGAGCTTTTGAAGGTGGAATCCCAAGGTCAAAACGCAAGGCTTTTATTTTTACAAACAAAGTTTAAAATTTTGAATTGATAATCAAAAGAAAGAGAAGACAGTATGAGTAAGTACCTCACAAAACTACGCCGGAATTGACAATGACAGTGAGACCTCATAGAGCCCATTAACGGCGAAATGAACTATGTCAGAATTGACAACAGTGTAGATTTATTGGAGATTAACAGGGTTGGATGGAAGGGTCAGCAAAAGAAAAGACGATTTGAGATTATGAAGCAAAGTGATGAAATAAAAAGAAGAGTAGAGTTGATCTTAACCTGACCTGATGCACTGGAAGTCATCGAAGATTCGTTGGGGATCCATAGGAGATAGGTCAGCGAGAGAAGCGTTTCATAGGTTGCAATTTCTAAAAAATGAAAAGATTTCTATATTATTATTATTAGCAATAATTTAAAATTATTGAGAAATAAAAAATTTATAAAAATAGGAAAAAGGAAGTGCTAAGATTAGAAGGTGCCAACTCAGCTCTTTTAAACTTTTTTTTTTTTTGCTTCAGGATTATATATATATATATATATATAGATTGTTTCATCTTACTCTAGATCCATGTCTGTTCCTTCCTAAAATATAATAATATATAGAGAGAGAAAGAGTGAGATCACCTTGCTGCCGATCCTATCGATTAAATCTACCAAAGACTCAAATAAATATGCTTAAACTATCTGCATCTATTTCTTGAGTGGCCTGCAAAAATGTTATAAAAATGGTTAAATGTTTAGAACGATTAAAAAAAGTGATATGTTAAAACTGATAAGAACACATCGGCTAGCATGAAATTCCAACAAACCATTTTACACACAAAGCCTGCATTGCTTGCAGCTTCTTACAGTTCAAGAGGACCTTCACCAAATATCCTGGAATTTTGGAGTCGGATATAATGCTGCCGGTTCATTGGTTTTAGCCTCTTATATTCCAAACGACTATTCTGCTCAAATCGGGTAAAACTTTTTCTTGTCTAGTAATTTCAATATGATTTTTGGAACTTCCATGGCTTGTCCTCATGCTTTTGGAGTGGTTGCTCTCCTTAAAGCTGCACACCTGCAAATGGAGTCTTGCTATTGTTCGCTCTGCTATGATGACTACTGCAAACCCACTTGATAACACTCAAATTCCTATTAAGGATAATGGGATAAACTTGAAATTGCTATCTCCGTTAGCTATGGGAGCTGGCCAATTGCTCCCAATAAAGAATTTGTACGCTAATCTCATTTACAATACCACTCCACAAGACTATGTAAACATTCTTGGCTTTATAAATTAAACTAAAACCAAATTTTGACTATCACAAAATTAAATTGTTATAACTGTTCTAATCTGAACTATCCATCCTTCATTGCTTTGTATAATAACAAAATGACGTCAACAGTGATCCAGAGCTTTCGAAGGTGGAATCCCAAGGTTAAACCGCAAGGCTTTTATTTTTAGAGATAAAGTTTAAAATTTTGAATTGATAATTAGAAGAAAGAGAAGACGGTATGAGTAAGTACCTCATAGAACTACACTGGAATTGACGACGGCAGTGAGACCTCTCAAAGCCCATTAACGGCGAAATGAACTATGTCAGAATTGATGGCAATGGAGATTTATTGGAGATTAATAAGATTGGATGGAAGGTTCATCGAAAGAAAAGACAATTTGAGATTATGAAGCAAAGTGATGAAATAAAAAGAAGAGTAGAGTTGATCTTAACCTAACTTGATGCACTGGAAATAGGAGATTACGTCAGTGAGAGAAGCTTTTCATAGGTTGCGATTTTTATATTATTGTAATAACCTAAAAAAGGAAAAGATTTCTATATTATTATTATTATTATTCGCAATAATTTAAAATTAGTAAGAAATTAGAAAATTTATAAAAATAGGAAAAAGAAATGCTGAGATTAGAAGGTGCCAACTCAATTTTTTAAAATTTTTTTTGCTTCAAGATTTTATATATATATATATATATATATATATATATATATATATATATATATATATATATAGATAGATATTATTTGAAAATCATTCCACAAATGACAAAATAATTAGTTTAGAAAAAAAGTTTCTTAAATACTATTTATATTATTAATTTAATTTTTAATTAAAATAATTAAAAATGATATTTTAAAAATTGCAAATTAAACGAAAGCTATTATAGGAAGTGTTATTATTTTCTCATTCTCACATTTATATTTGTCATAGATTATTATTATTATAATTTTTTTTAATTATTATAAGTCATCATATTTGTTTTTTAAAATTTTAATTATTATAAAAAGATATTTAATTCATTTAAATTTTCTTTTGAGTTTGATTTTATCAAATGCCTATTTTAATTCTAATAGATTAAATTCAAAATACTTTTTAATTATTAAAATAAATATAGACGTCTAATATTATCTTCTTAAATATATCTATTAATATTATTTGAAAATCATTCCACAAATCACGAACTAATTAGTTGAGAAAAAAAAGTTTCTTAAATACTATTTATATTATTAATTTAATTTTTAATTAAAATATAATTAAAAATGATATTTTAAAAATTAGAAATTAAACGATGACTATTATAGGAAATGTTATTATTTCCTTGTTCTCATATTTATATTTGTTGTAGATTATTATTATTATTATTGTAGATTTGATGATTACTTGTTTCACAATTTTGTAAATATATTAATTCACTATTGAACTTTATTATTTTAATTTTATGATACTTTCAATTTATAATTTAATTATTAAATACTTTAATTTATATAATTTTATTTATTAAATATTTTAATCTATAAAATTATTTTATTTAATACTTTAATCTATAAAATTTTAAAATTAAATTAATTGAACATCTATCAAATGGTTGAAAACTGTTGTATATAAAATCTGAAAGTCTTAAAAACTATTACTACTAACGCGAAAAAAGGTACAATGTTATAAAAAATTTATAAATTCGGATGCATAATATGTAATTCAGAAAATTAGGAGTGTCTCTAAATTAATGAAAGTTACAAGGTTCAATAAAAATTATTAAATCCACGGTTCAGGAGGTGGCGTTTCCATCCGCTGACTCACGGTTGCTCACCCCAAATCGAACTCGTAATTTGCATGGCGACGATATCCAGAAATTAACTTTGGATTGGAAGCTAAGAGCGAGACCGGAAAGTATTCAGTGAGAAGAAATATGAAAACAATGGCGTTTTCACCATCTAACGGCTATTTCTACCTTACTAAAAAACCCTCAATAAACGCAATACAAATTCAATTCATCAACAACCCAAACCAAAACCCATCAACCAAAACACAACTATTTCGTTCATTTTCCATTAAATCTTCCAAAACCCCTCTTACTCCAGATACTTCTCCGGAACCCAACACCCCACCGCTAGTTGTAGTAGGGTCAGCAAACGCAGACATATATGTTGAAATTGACAGACTACCCAGAGAAGGAGAGACCATCTCAGCCAAGAATGGGCAGACACTTGCAGGTGGCAAGGGAGCCAATCAGGCAGCCTGTGGTGGCAAACTCTCTTACCCAACCTACTTTGTGGGGCAGGTGGGTGATGATGCTAATGGGAAATTGATCATTGATGCTTTGAGGAATGGAGGCGTCCACCTTGATTATGTAAGGCATGTTGGTGATGTGCCTACTGGGCATGCTGTGGTGATGCTTCAGTCTGATGGGCAGAACTCTATTATTATTGTTGGTGGAGCCAACACCAGTGGTTGGCCTGAGGAGCTAAGTGATCAGTATTTGGGGGTTGTGAGGAATGCTGGTATCATTTTGCTGCAAAGGGAGATCCCTGATTCTGTCAATATCCAAGTCGCAAAGGTCAGGCCGGCCTCAAAATTAGATCTTTGAATTTTGTTACCATTTTAATCTGGATACTTTTACTTTTGTTTGATTTACTCTTGGTTTGTCAAATCTTGGTCGTGTTTTGCATCTTAAAGAGGAATAATGCTTATGTTGTGTATTTAAATTCTGGTCTTTGAAGCTGTCTAGATCTCAGTGTATTTGGGTAAGTTGGGTGTTTGGGGATTTTTGTTTTGGTGCGATGTCTTAGTAATCTCAGTTTAAGAACGTGATAAACTATATATATTTTTAATAATGTAAATTTAGATAGTGGTTGAATATGAGTTTGAATGAGTAACAATAGAAGCAGTGGAACTGTTAGAAGCTCAGGCACTCTAGAGAGATAAACTGTTAGAATCTCAAGCACTCTAGAGAGATATCATGCACCCAATTCATTTTATCTTTTAGTTTTTTTACATGAGCCCCCTAATCTGTTATCCCACCAAGTCAAAACTGCAGTTGACAAGATAAGCCCTTTCTTGTTTCTTTTGTAAAGTTTTTTAAGTGATCTCTAATCACTCATTCTATGTATATCATAGTTGATTGCAAAGCTTAAAAAGACTTAGTTTTTGTATGTTGATGTTCAGTTTACTTCGAACTATCAGTAGAATGTGCTAGGATTTGTCTGATTAAAAATTGTGCCATTTATTTTGATGTCTCAATATGTGGAAAAGATATAGCATTATCAACGATGCATGGAAATCAAGCTTTCTGATGGGTGGATCAAAGCTAGAGACTCTAAACTAATTGGAAACTGGACAAAGATTTACCTTGCTTCTGGGACACAGTTTTGAATTGGGAAAATTAGTTAGTTCTATTTAGTGATTGCCTTTCTGGCAATGTACACAGTATAAATGCTCAAAGAAATTAAGAGGAGTGATTCTATATCAAATTTTGTGTATTTGGAATGAGATAGCTGAATGGTTTCATGACAGCACAATATGGTTGTGCTGCATTATTGGCATATTTTTCCCTCTCTTTCATTTTTCTACTGAACAAAATTCGTATGAGAATAGTGCTATGATGGGACTTTGTGGAGCTAGGCCTAAGCAAGCCAATGACAAAGTGGATATTGTACTTGCTTAAGCTTATTTGCTAAATAACTGTTTTCGAAGCAAGGGTAATTTTTAATTTATGATTGGATAAGTTGTAGCTATACAACCATCATTTCTATTTGTATAGTCCAGTCAATTATCGTATTAGCATCAGACATCCAAAATTCTTCAACCCTTATATGTATATTTTATTTGATAATAGCATTTTAGTATTAGAATGTATTTTGATAAATCTCTAATGCCAATATCTGCCGATAGTCGAATGATCTTGTGAGGTCTCTACATGCTTCTTATCTAGCAGAAAATCATTGTCTTTTCTCGTATGTATTGTTGTTGAATTTTGCATGGGCATTAGGAATCTCTTAGAAATTTGTGGTTTAAGGATCCTTTATCACTTCCTCTGGACGGACTTTGATAGTTATTTCCTTTATCATCAATGTGGCACTGACAATGTTATGATTCGTGCTCCCTTTGGTTTCACCTTGTATTTTCTTCTAATAGTTTCTTTCATATTCTGATGTTGCTGTGTCTTTAGGCAGCAAAGAACGTAGGCGTTCCTGTAATTTTGGATGTTGGGGGAATGGATACACCCATACCCTTAGAACTTTTGAAGGTTGTTGACATCCTGAGCCCAAATGAAACTGAACTTGCTCGTATCACTGGCATGCCCACTGAAAACTTTGAACAGATTGGTCATGCTGTTAGAAAGTGTCATGAAATGGTTAGTATGCTCATCCCTGACCACTTTTGTGCTGCAACCTATCATGTTTTTGCTCTAATGAAAATTCAATGGCTCCATTGGGTGTTTACAGTATATGGTTTTCATATTCTATGTAAAATGTATGCAAATCCAGTTGTTCTACATATGTTTATACATGTATCCTTGCAATTGTATAAATGCTAATTGCATATAACAATATGTTGTTGTAATACATGATTAAGCTGTACTCCCTGTTTCCTTTGTCACTCATTCATCAGATAAGGGTGTAATTTAATCTTCCATGTGAAGGATCAGAAAGATCAATCAGTTTCATATATGTCCAAATATTCATACCCCTCTTACATCACTTATTTATTACTATTTGTTTGCTTTATTTAGCGTGTGCCTAGCATGTTACTTTTTAAATTAGATAGATTTAAGGATTTAATTATGATCTGGGGCTGGGATTTAGTTCATGCTCTAACCCCAGTTCAAATAGCCTTTGAAGACTATTTTGCTGGCAGCTTTCCATTATTAATAAAACGTTTTGGTTTTCTTAAAACGTATGAGATATCTATCTATGGTTCCTGCATCAATCTAGGGTGCTTTAGCCTAAATTATCAGTGCTGTTTTTCTGTCCTTTATCCTCAAACTGCATCAGTTGGTATGGGAGCCAACAAAATCTGTCAGGGCTTTAGCATTTGTAAGCTATAGTTGGACGTGGTAGATGTCGTAGAAGGGATCAGGCCAACAAGAAGAATTGGTAGAGATGCGTAGTATGATTGCAGATTTGTTGTGAGTTATGCAAGCCTTATAGCGGCATGAACCGATGTAAATCCAAATGGAGAATTTGGAAGGCAACTGTGACCCCTTAGAATTGCTAGACGAGAATGATTTTGATGAAGTAGAGGATTTTTCATAATAAATCATGCAGTAAGTGGTGGATTGGAGGAGCAGCTACTTTATGCTCTTGATTTATATGGAGTCAATGTGGAAGTTTATAATTTTTATGGAAAGATGCATGTTGAAGATTGTTTGGATTGGAAGCTAGCTTGGAAACTAACCAATGGAGAAAAACAGGAAAGTATTGTTGGTCGATCTTAAATTGGAAGACATAGTGATTCGGTGGTGGAAGATAATTGAAGAGCAACACACAGAATAAGGCAAGGAAAATCTTGGAAACACATGAAGAGGAAGCTGCAGAAGAATTTTTTACTAGTTGATTGTGCCATGGAGTTGTATGAGAAATTTCACTTGTTGAAGCATATTTCTATATCAATAGAGGAGTTCAATGACCTTTCTATTCAAGTTGGTTTTAAAGAAATAGATGAACAATTAACTTCTTGTTATCTTGTTGGTTTGTTTTTAATATTGGAGATGCTGTTTAGTATCCTTTAATGGTTGTAAAATGAATGTTGCGTTATGAAGCAATGCAGATGCAGGGTGATTCTAGCATTATTCCATAGTTTTGAGGTGAGTAAATAGCCCAACAAATTAGCTGAGGAGCTGCCCCAACTAGCAAAGCAATTGGTGGAGGTGCAAGCACAAGGTGAAGAATATTGTGCTGTATGAGTCTGGGGCAACTCTAGTCTTGGTAGTCTCAAAACCTCACAAACTCGAAGTTTTACTTGTTCTGAATGAAGGCACATGAAGCAAATACTATTCCTAGAGATTTTAGGAGTACTTAATTAAGGAAAAATATAAATACAGTAAGTAAAAATTGTAGGGATTTGTGATTATGTATTCCAAATTAAATTATGATTTCTAATCTTCCTAGGGTTATACAAACACTATAAACAGGCCAAGTTGTTTACATTATAATCAAAGTTTTATATGAGAATTATTCAAGAATAATACAATTGAGAATTAGTTTCGCTCTTCTTTAAGGATTTGTTTGCTATTTGCGTTTGTTCTTTGTGGTTCTACATCAAGAATTGACAAGTGTGACTCTGAGACACTCGTAGCAATATTTCTCTTCAATGAAGGTCAATAAAACATGTCCTTGATTAGCGCAATGGTCTTATCCTTTCCAAAATGTTCCGCTAATCCAGTTGCATGCAATTCCCACACTATAATTTCCCTCAGTGAAGTACGAGGAATGCACAACTTAGTAGGTCTAAACAAATAGTCATTATGAATAATAAAATCAACAAAATCACGATCATTACCTGGCCCGCTATGCAAGTTAGTTTTGATAACAAACAAGATCTTGCAAACAAATCCAACATATCCTTTAGTCTAGGAATTGGGAATTTATATATGATAGTGATCTTGTTTATGGTTCTATTGTCTATATACACTCTCCAAGAACCATATTTCTCACGTGTCAAGAGTGCAGGAATAATCATATTTCTTAGGTGTGAATAGTTCTTTAACTTGGCTATTTAATTCATCTCATTCCACAGGGTTCATACTATCATGAGGAAGATTAGGTAATTGCGTGCAGGAACTGAGTCAATAACATGTTGAATACCTCTCATGGGTGCTAACTCATTAGGCATTATGTTGGAGAACTCCCATAGCAAATGTTCTACCTCAAGGAATGTGTCAGGTTTAGAATCTGGGATGTCAGACAGAACCTCTTTTCCTATCATAGCTAAGTAATACTGACTCTCCCTCTCTATCTTTTCAAAAGGTCTAATGATTCAACACGTGGATTTTTTTTTCTGAATAACCAAGACCAGAATGGATCAAAGGGTGGAAACTCTAGAGAAGAACGTAGCCTCCATTGAAGACTCTATGGCTTCTATCAGACTTGATCATTCTCGCCAGCTTTCGGAGCTTCAACAAGGTCTCCAAGAGCTTACGCACCTTCTTCTCACAGGTAAATCCCCTGCTTCTTCATCTAAGACACATCCTCCTCCTTCACCATCCAACCCACAAAACCCAGACCAATCTGCTACCAACAATTCTCGTTCCCCACTCACCACCCTAGACCTTCAACCACACTCATCATCTTCAACCCATAACTACATTCAAAGACTCGAAATGCCCATTTTCACCGGAACTGACCCATTCGGCTGGATTGCAAGATCTGAGCAATATTTTGAATTACAAAACACCCCTCCCGACCGGTTTGTTGCCATGGCTCTCGTGGGTATGAAAGACTACCCTCTCCACTGGTTACAATGGTTTCGAGGCCGCACTCCAAACCTCACATGGACTCAACTCAAAACTGAACTCCTCATCAAATATAGTGGTTCGGATTCGGATAATCCCTACGAGCTGCTTGCTGCCACAAAACAATTGAACACGGTGTCCACCTTCATTGATGAATTCATTACCCAAGCCGCACAAACTCCAGACCTCACAGATTTTCGACTCTTGGGGTATTTTCTAAATGGGTTAAAAGAAGAAATCCGAGTTAGAATCCGTTCCTCTGATTCTAAGGAACTGCATCGCGTGATGAGAGTTGCGCTGGAGGTTGAACGCGAATTGCAGTCACCATATACTCAGAAACTCTATTTTTTATTTATTTTCTTTTTTCTTTGTTTCTCACTCGTAGCCTCCTTAAAAAATATCTTTAAATATCTAAGTGTTCATAAATTAATATCTTATTAAAAAATAATTCTAATAAGTTAAATTTTTTTTTGAAAAAATCAATTTAAATATTTTACATAATAATTTTCGTGAAAAGATACATTTGTAATTTATATTTAACATAACCTTCTAATACCTTCAAACGAAACAACACTATCTTATTAGACCTTAATTTTGAGTAATAAATAATGCTAGTCTCTAGAGAGTAAATAGTACCCTACTGTCCTTTGTTTTCTTATCTGTTATCCCTATTCTTCTCTCTCCAGCACAATCTGATTTTCTACCATTCTTATACAGTTAACTTTCTCAGTTACTCTTGCCATTTGCCTTTTTAAGATCTCATATTCTTCTTTTCTTCCCCTTTCTTGCTAGAAAGATAGCTGTATTTCAATTTGAAAACTGAAATGGATCTCCAACTTTGGCAATCCAAAATAAGTACCAATGCATTGTGGATTGCTGAAGTACTGGAAATTGGGATATACATCCTAGTCTGTGGTATTGGGATATGGGGAACAGAGTTAGGTATAGTTAGGTATATATGATCTAGAGCTTAAAGTGTATGATGCCCTCTGTTGAACAGTTGCCATGATATCGACAAGTTGTCCACACTTCTAATTGGCATATGAAATTTAGTAAGACATAGGCCATGTTTGATACACATAATGGAATGGATAAGAATGGGAATAGGTATTCCGATTTCTATGTTTGACGTGCAGCATAGAATAAAAATTCTGATTCGATTCCTTTATTTTGTTGTAGTAATGAGGGCATGAATGGAATCTGGAATCACCGAAAGGACCAAGAGACCAAAATGACAGGTTATTTTCCTTTAATATTTTTGCCAGAAAAAGCAAAAATGATGATTCATTATTTATTCCCTTCTTATTCCTATTATCCCTCCTTCCTTACACAAGTGAACAATGAAATGGAGAATTAAGATTCTATTCCCTATTCCATTCCATGTAGTGAACATATGGCCTTAGTTTTTTTTATTTTCATAGGTCAATGCCTTTTAAGGAGCAATGTTGATACACCCTTCAACTTTGTGGTCAAGGTTTCTTCAGGTGTTTGCAAATATCTACATGTATAATCTCCCTCTCTTTTTCTTTGGTAGCTTGTATTTTACGAACTTCTGGTGGTCTTGGGTTCGATTCTCGGTGGCATCCAAGTAGTTAATTAACTCCTATTTGGATTTAAACCTGCCAATGCTCATGGATCATAACCACTATCTATATTGGAAATTTGCCCGATCCATGTGGAGGGGGCATTTGTATGGACTCGAGGTGGAGAATAGGAACTGTGCCTGTTCGTTGGCCAGTCCTAAGGGCTGGACGTCACCCCGATATCAGGGGAAAAAAAAAAAAAAAAGAGAAAGAGAAAGAAGAAGGCCTACTATCTCTCTCTATATATATGTATAGCATGCTTCTTTCTACAAACACCATTATTAGATTTATCACTAGCATTACAACCATTTGTTGGAGAAATTCTGAGGTAGACTATATCTACCTCTGTCATCCATAGACTAGCCCAATCAAATAATACAATATCACATATTCTCTTAAATTATATTAGGATATTAATTAATTAGCTTTTCTATTAATCTTCTCTTTCTATTTCATTAATCTTCTATTTCTTTCTCTTTGGTATTTTTTATTTATTTCTCTTTGCCTCTATCTAAATGCTCTCATTACTATTGCCTATCATATATTGCCTATCTAAATAATAGGTTACCTTTGCTTTCCTTTTTTTTTTTTAAGTGCTATATTTGTAAACTCAATTTAAGTTGTTTGGCATCTGATATGCTATTGCCCATCAGAAAACTCTCTTTTATAATGGAGGAAGTGGATTTCTTTACTAAATTTTTATACCCATTTGATTTTTTTTTTTTTCAGACACCAATAGGTCTCTTCCCTTGTTGAAAAATCCAAGAATAGTTTTTCTTTCTCTCCATTATTTTTGGTTTCCAATAATTATTTATTTATTTATTGCTCTGTTCTGTTATATTGGGAGAAATAAATATACTAATAATTCAATGAAAAAAAGTTGAAGATTATATATAGAAATGGTAAGTAATTAATGACAGAAAATAAATAAAAATGATAATTGGTTCATTTTGTTACGTGCAATGGATGTGACGGTGCTTTTCAAAAACATGAATCATATCTTATTTATTAAAATAATAAATTTTTGAATGTTTTACAGAAGCAAAGGAGAACCCGAAATGTGCCAAGTCATAGCTAGCTGTGTATCAGAAAACAAAAATACGAATTTCCCTCCTAAAACTTAATTAATCAAGTAGCATCTAAGAAAATTCTCACTTTTCAACATTATTGTGCCTACTAATGAGCACTGAACTCATTTAGATAGATATTATAGACTTCTCAAATTATCTATGCTGGCTCGTTTTAGGGGATGAATCTTGGAAGAACCTGGTAGAAAACAACAATAAATGGTGGGACAACAGATTAAATAAGGTAAGTCTTTATTGAATCATTGATATGGTTTATTTGTTTTGTTTGTTATTATTAACTTTCTTGCTTCTCCATTTGCAACATTCAGAGAAATGTGAAAGCTCCTGACTTTAAACACAAAGAAACTGGCGAAGCACTCTGGCTGAATGATGCACCAACTTGGGTGCTCTCAGAGTTGCCATCAATAAAGAATGAACAGAATGTTGCTGCTGGCAGGAGAGATAAATTGCTATCTTGACCGGTGGATGAAGGGCCTTATAATTTTGTAATGAAGTTGGTTAGGTATATTGATGCTTATTTTACTGCAGTATCCTCATATTTACTTTTCTTCAGGAAGAATATTGAACTCAAGTCATTATGATGATATTGCAGATTTTGTGGCGATATATATTGAGAATCTAAGCAGATGGTTTGAGCTTTTATTTCGCTCATATGTTCTTAATTTTGAAGTTCCTCAATGTTGAGTCATTATATGTTCACCCACAAATTAGAATTGGCTTAAGCCTTGATGGTATGCTATATTGTGGGTGTGTTTGAGCCTCTATTGGGCAAAAAAAAAAAAGTTAAATCTATTGATTATATTTCATTAAAATTATTTTTAGGTGATTTTCACATATACTAATGGTGAAAGTTGCTGCCTCTGTACCTAAATACTCCTCACATTTGAGGAAGTACTATGTTTTAAAATACTTATAACATTTATAGTTTTAAAGAGAGATTTTTTTTTTCTTATGTTTATCCTTTATATATAATTAACAAATTTAGTGTTTAGATATATTAAATTACGAGTAGTGTAATTTCGTTACTTAACAGTTTATTATAGTTTGATAAATTTAATGATTTTTTTAAAAGATGTGAAGTTTTAAATGTGATAAGTATTTGGGGATAGATAATGACATTTCAGAACAACTTCTCAATAGCACTTAAAAGGGTGATTGTTTTTTCGCAAAATTATTTTGGAGGAAGGTTCAATTCGTCTCTTTCAACTTGAATTGCATATAAAAGAAGTTATATTTCACCTTTTCTTGCAATTGAGTCACAAGCTTGTACCAATATTAACAATTTACCCAAAATCAAGGCAAGTGTACTGTAAAACATAATAAAGTGCGTTAGATGAATCTTTCAGATGCACTTTTCCTTTTTTCTTTTTTCAATTTTTTTTTAAAAAAAATTTCCCGGTTATTTTTTTCGTATTTATTTTATCTCTTTCCACCTCATCAAAAACCAAACCTAAACCGTTTGCGCTAATTTCTACCTCATTTCCTTCAACCATCAAGAACTTCAACTTTGGCAACAAGGAAAGCACCGGTGGGTCAATGGTGAGAGTGGTGTGAAGCTATGAATTTGGTTTAGAAGAAAAAGAGTGTCGTTGAAGGAAAAAGTAAAGAATATGAAAGAGTCTTTAAAAACAAGGTATGATGCTGAAAATGGAAATACATTATTAAATAGAGAAAAAAAGAAATAAGTGAGTTTTCTTGTTATTATTGTTGTTGCTGCTGATGTGTAAAGAATTTAGTTCGGTTTCTTGAAAAAATTTTTGGGAGAGAAGAGATGTGATAAAAACAAAGTAAAAGACTGGGATGAAGTATAGAAAATGGGCTTTTGATACTTCTTGCTCGCATCATCACATAATTGATTTATTCTCTCTGCAACTTGATTTTGGGATGATTTATTTTTTAATCTTGAATCAATTTACAATGTATTTAGGCTCAAGAAAAAGATTATTCAAATTAAATAAGTTCTTCTTCAAGTATAAGAATAACGAAAATGCATTTTCTTGTAGCTTTACTAGATCAGATTCAAATGTGATTAGATCAGATCAGATTTTGACAATTATTGAGAGCCAGAGGAAATGAAGTTATTAATCCATTTTATTCTGAACGGTTCAACAGAAATATGCCAGAGAATAGCTTCAATCGTGACAACGGTAAAAAAACGTTTTTTTTATGGGTTTGGCTGTGAAATTTCTTTTCACTTTTAAATTAGCTTGGTATTTTAAAAGTTAAGTTTATTATTTTTTTCTAATCCGTTGACTGCTAAGAAAAAAAACTGTGAATTGCTAATATAGCTACAAATTGGAGACTAAATTGAAAAAAAAAAGGTGAAAATTGAGCTTTTTGTATATTCAACCCAAATTGAGGGGCCAAATTGAACCTTCTTCCAATAGTTTTAATCATAATGCCAAATAGGTTCTGTTATATCTCTTTTTATTTTTTAGAATTTCTGTTATATCTTGTTTTAATATGGTCACAATGGTGAAATATTCTTTTTCAAAATTAATTTAATGGCTTTTATATTTTATAGGAAATCCTTTAACCTCCTTTCATTATAATTTTTCTATTTTTTTCATCGATATGTGGATCCCGTTTATATATGGAACTCAAGAGGGGGTGAATTGAATTTTCTAAAAATTTTACTTTTAATACATTAAATCAGAATTCTGTTGCAGCGAAATTAAAATGTATTTATGAGAGACAGTTATTCAATTTAGAACTTTCTCACAACATAGTTCCAAGATTAGAATGATTATGTGAAAGACAACAATTAATTTTAGAACTGGTTCACAAGTCTTCTACAAAGTTTTCTACAAGACTAGAACAACTTTGTGAAGTGAAGTTATATTACGTTTAGAACTGCTTCACAAAGCTACTGCAAGATTAGAAAGACTCTGTGAAGAATAGTTATTGCGTTTAGAACTTCTTCACAAATCTTTTGTAAGATAAAAAAAATGGATTATAATTCAAATTGTGACGTATCCTGAATATAGAATGACAGATTAGAACTTGAGATGATCACAATACAAAAATCCAGAGTTTTAATGTTCCACAAAGATAAAGCTTATTCACATTTAGAAATTGAACTTTAAACAATTTTGCATTTTTGTAAATTTTAATATTTGTGTAAACAGAATATAATCAAGCAGAACTTCAGAAAATAAAAGAAGATAGACATAGAGATTTATAGTGGTTTGGCACTAACTCGCCTACATCCACTCTCCAAGACACATCTTGAGATCCTTCACTGTATTATATCTTTTTAAAGGTAAGAGACAAATCAACAATTATAAGAAAATAGATTTAACACCTAAATCTAACCTTAACTCACTAGATTACTCAGTTCTAGCTAACCTCTACACTTTTCTGTTTTGCAGAGATAATAAAACTCATATCAAGACGTTAGAATCCCACACAAGGAGAAGGTTGCTTGATAACCTATAACACTATAGTTTCTCAATTAAACTATTACACAAATATATTTTGTTTAAAGTTCTCTAACCACAACAGATTGCCACAATCTATATGGAAAGAGAGAAATGCAATTATAAGCACGGAAAAACAAAAAATAGATTCGAAATCAGAAACGTAGATCTGTTCTTCAGAAAGAGTTGAAAATAAATTCTTTTTCACTTGTAAAATATCTCTTGAGGATTAAAGATGAAAAGAAAATAAAGGGGGTTGAAGAGAGAGAGCTTAGAGAGATTTTGAAAGTATGAACAATGTCTCCTACACTCTTGTCCAACCTAAACTTTGAGAGACAGAAAAGTCTTTATAGAAAGAGATGACAGTTTTGCTTTAATTAATGTTGGAGATAAAATTATTTAATGTTGCTGTCACGTTTGGGTAAAACAAGGCAGTGCATGGAGTGCATTTAAGACGTTTGTCACTTAGGTTTAGCATGCACACCTGCCAGCTTTAAATATGGAGAGTTGTTGCATTAAAATATGTGTTGCACTTAAGATCAGCAACCAAACAGTTATAACAGAATCTGACAACTGTGTTCAGAAAAAGATAACTGTTCAGAAACACATTAAATATCCACTAAAATTTTTACTCTAAAAATATTTTGAATGGAAAAAACGTGGAGAAAAATATTTTGGCTAATTTCTTTATATAAAACAATTTAAAAATAAATTTTTTTAGAGAGAGAGAAAAATTTGATTTGTACTTATAATATTATTTAGTCTCAATCCTACATTAATTTTCTAAGACACAAAATAATACTAACCAAAAATAATTCTTCCATAATCTTCATGATCTTCAAGTAAAAATCTTAGAAGTAGGAATATAATTTCTTCAACAATCTTCAATAGTAATTTCTTCATAAAATATCTTTAGCACAAAAATAATATATAAATTTATTTAGTTTAAATAATCAACAAAATCAATAGAAGAAATTAACCTTGAGCCAACAATTGATAATAGACAAATCGAAACGGTTTTTAGACATAATTTTATAGTTTAAAACTAGGCTTTTGGCTCCCGCGTGATGATTGGGGATGATATATTTTACAGTGAACAAATTTATATTATAAATAATTTTATAAATTTATAATAATTTATATCGTACATTTTATATTAAATTCATAAAAATATATTTATAGAATGGTTTATATTATACTAAATTTACATTAAATTTACAATAATTTACGTCGTATATGTTTACATTAAATTTATAATGATTTACAAAATACATTTGTAAAATATATTCATACACATGCCAAATAACCCAAGCCATGTATATCTTGAACCTGAATGCCTATAATAGGAAGAAATCCAAGTAAAGAATTTTTCTCTTTATTAGTAGCGTTCACCAGCTTTCAAAGTCCTATATTTTTTTAGCGGAAAAGATGATGCTAAAATTTCATAATCATACAAAAGTAAAATAAATCGTGAAAACTTTAATTACTGAAAGTGAAATATGGATTGTCAGTATCAAAATAATAATAATAATAATAAAATTTCACCAATTAGAAATACGCGAACAGGGTAGCTAGCTTACTACCCTCACATTCGGGCGTTTGGGAATACATTAGTGATCAAATTTTACAGTCTTCATTATGTGAAATTAACTGGTCCGAATTAGAAGAAGGTAATGTGATATGCATAAAATCACAATTGGAGCAGAAAAATTAGCCAATCATAGATTTGTTATGTGCTGAGTATGCAATTGTGTGCCCCTAATTGGGCCTTAAGGGAAAAGATATCTGAAGGATAGAGTCTTTAATCCGATCGGATCCATTGGTCAGTCGTCACAGAAATTGGATAAGAAACTCCTTACAACTCCTCCTTGTTGTTTGATGGCTCAGTTTAACACTTAAGTGATGTATGTATTTAGAGTCGACACCTTAATTTGTTTTTGTTCTTGAAAAAAAGATTAAGGAAAAAATTCCATGATGTACTCCATTTTTAATTTGTCTTTTAAGAATAAAAGTATTAGTCTCAAATTATTGGATTTGAAGATTAGGTTTTTAGCTTCTTTCAATTTGAATCAATGGTGTGGGTATTAATCGAGAAATTAAAAATATTATTTTGCGGTGAATGTGAATGTTAGTTTATTGATGCATGATCATTCTGAAAATTATAGTAAAGCATTAAAATCATAATTGATTGAAAAGTGTGAGGGGAACATGCTATCAATGCCTGACAATTATAGATAAAGCATTAAAAGCATTATTGATTGAAAAGTGTGTAATTTAGAGAGGAACCCGATTCTACCTTTATTTATCGAGGATTTTAGATTTTGCGGTACATTTTCCTAAATTTCAACCGGTCAGTTTGATCAGGGGTCGGACTGCCTAGACTGAAACTAGGGATAGCAACAAAGTGGGTACCCGCAAAAAATAAGCTGTCCAAATCCGAATCCGTTAACAAATATACTACCCAAACCCGTCGCGAACCCCTATGGAATAAACCAAATCCGTCCCAAATTCGTTTAGAGATACCCGCGGATCACTGAATCCGCGTAACTACCCATTTAATCACATTTATTCATTCCTTCAAACTAGAATCAGCAACCATAACAATTCTGCAAATCTAAAATCTATTGTATAATGATCATTCATAAATTGGTACAATTATAACATTCTCAAGACATCAACAAATTAAGAGTAAAAGCAAATCATCATCATATCAACACATAAAACATGCAGAAACCCAGAAGCGAAAACAAATAAAAAATAAACATACATCTCTCTGCTGAACCCACAAATTAATTCAACAATATCTTCAACAATTCCTCATTTTTTGTCTGTTTATATGTATTTATATATAAAAAAAGAAAAAGAAAAAGAAAAAAGAAAAAAGGATGAAGCCAAAAAAAAAAATTGAGAACAAAACAAAAATAATCAAAAACAAGCCTGGCTCTTGTACGCTTGAAGAACACGACTGTTGCGGAGTCGACGGTTAGAAACAAAAGCGACGGGAGTTGTAAAGAAAGACTGCGGCTGTAGAAGGAGAAAACGAGAGCAGCGCAGGTGAAGGGAGGGAGAGGAGAAATGCTGGACTTTGCGGCTATAGAAGGAGAAAATGAGAGCGGCGCAGGCGAAAGGATGGAGAGGAGAAATGCTGAACTTTGAGTTGTGAGACTGGCTGTAGAAGAAGAAAATGAGAATGGCGCAGATGAATGAAGGGAGAGGAGAAACGCTGGACTTTGAGTTGAGAGATTTGAGAGATGTTTGTTTGTGTGGATAAGATGCAACCCTAAGCTCAAAACGACGTAGTTTTATTGGTATTTAAACCTCCCACATAAAAACTATGTCGTTTTGATATTAAAATAGTTACTTTCTTCTTCTTCTTCTTATTATTATTATTTAAAAGGCCACAATTATATTTTAATATTATTATAAATATAATATAAAATATTATATAAAGTATTAAGTTTAATGTTTTTTTATCAGAGAATATGCTTATAGGTTATAATTAATTATAGTTGTTGTAATCCTTAATCTACATATACTAGACTTTTAAATATAAATACTCTAATATATATGATAATATTAATAAAGTATAGGATACTAATATATATAATGATACTAAGTATAAGTATACTAGGATCTAATTTTAATTATGTTTATAAGTTAATTGGTGATATTTTATGAGTTATATTATAATTTACTAAAAGTTTATCTAAATTTTATATTTCACATGAGTCATATTTTAAACTAAAATCTATTATCATTACAAGTTTAATAATAATGTTGATAAATAGCTTTAAAATTTTTTAATTATAACATTGTTAGTATTTTATTCAATTAATAACTTTTTTTATTTGTAATAACTTTCATAATTACCAAATCACAAAATATTGAATTAAATTACAAAGACATACATTAATGCTATATATATAATTTTGTTTGATATATTTTATGAAAAAAATTAAATTAAATTTATTAAGAGATTACAATTCAATTTATGTAATTTTATTAAAATTTTACTTATGAATAAGATTATATTACTTTTAATAATATTTTATTCATTAATAACTGTGTAAAGTATTAATTACAGTTATTAATATATATTCATGTTGTGCGCATAATAAGCATACAAGCTTCAAACCCGATGCGGGTATTGAATTCACTACCCAAACCCGTCCCAAGCTTTTGATTTGAAAACTGGTTTTGGCGATTTTGTTAGACATATTGCGCTTAAAGCATGCTATATGCCGGATGGACCAGTTTTGATAGTTTTATAAGGTGCCAAAAAGGTCGGGCTTAATTGACAAAAATTGATTTGAGTGTTTGTACCCTAAGGTTTATCATGCGACCGGATCAGAGCTCCACCTTTGCAAAAAGACAAGAAGGTCGAGTCTTTCTCAAAATAGCAAAGGATGGGCACGAGTATCCTATTATAGTTTTTCAATATTATTAATCAATGAATTATTAATTATTTCTTAGATAATTTACAATGAATTAATTAACTAGTAGCTTTAGTCTTAAGAAGACTAAAGTGTGAGTGAAAGTTGAAATGATTACTTTGAGAACCAAGTCGGGGTTTAGCTCAACTAAAGAAGAGGAATAAAGTCGAACTTTAAGGACTTAGAATCATTTGCAAAGGGAGAAATAGAGTCATTGTCGCTTGAGAAGCACTCAATTAAGCAACAAGAGGTGTCTGAAATGTGGGAGAAGTGCCATATTTATAGGAATTGCCTAAGCTGGTTAGTACTAAGATGGTACCGACCATGTCAGCACTGGTACCAGTGTTGGTTGAATATTTAGAGGCTTAATGACCATATCAGGACTAGCATCAACCATAGAGGCAAGAGCAGTTAGTGTGTCAACAAATTAATTCTTAGCACTGGGCAAGTAGTGGAATGATAGTTCTTCGAAATGCAGAGCCAACCGATCGAGGCGTTGCAAGCATTAGTGTCTAATCTAAATGCTCAGAGCTGCTTCCAATGCTACGATACATGCTTTATTATTAGTGACCTATAAAGTCAGCTTAATACTGAAGGGCAATCATTCCCCATCTAGAGTTTTTATTACTACACCAATGTCGTAATCCTAATAGTTGGCAGCCCCATCAAAATACATCTTCCATTGGTTAGTTTGAATTGGGAGAATGTCTTCATCAGGGAATCTGATGTTTGCTACTTTGGCATCACTATGAGATGCGGCTAGGTGATCTGCTATCACACTACCTTTGATTGCTATTTTTGCAATGTATCTCATATCATACGCTATAAAGAAGGTAGCCCATTTAGCCATCTTACTATTCGAAATCGGCCTCTCCATAAGGAATTTCAAGGGGATCTACTCAGTGATGACATGAGTGTTATAAGAGCAGAGGTAATGATGGAGTTTTAGTACAAACCCATGCTAGAGCTAGGCAGAGTTGCTCAATCTTACTGTACTTCAACTCAGTCTCCAGCATGCGCTTGCTCAGGTAGTAAACAACATTCTCCTTATGAGAGTTTGATGCTTCTTGTGCTAAACTAGCTCCTATGGCTTCGTCTATCACTAATAGATAGAGGAGGAGTGGTTTTCTAGGTCTTAGAGGCTAGAGAACCGGAGCTTTGAGTAGACATGTTTTGATATATTCAAAGGCTTTTTGGCATTACTCATCCCAAGTCTTTGGGGTATCCTTTCTTAATTTTTTAAAGATTAGTCCATAGGTGTTTGCTAATCACGAGATGAATCGGCTGATGTACTGGAGGTGGCCTAAGAACCTATGAATTTCCTTTTCTATCTTAGGAGGTTGCATCTCGATGATGGCTTTAGATTTTGATGGATCAATCTCAATTCCTCTCTTGGAGACCATGTAGCCTAGGAAGATACTGGATGAAGCTCCAAAGAGGCATTTGGCAGGATTAAGCTTCAGGTTGTATTGGCGGAGTCTAGAAAAGAACTGCTTGGGGCCAATGAAATGGTTTGGCCCATCCTTGGTGTGGATGATGATGTCATGAACATATACCTTTATGTCTTTATACATCAAGTCAGGAAGATCGTGGTGGCCATTTTTTGATAATCAGCCTAAATAGCGTAATCTTTTAACAAAAGTTACCCCATTTTGTGATGCATGAAGTCTTCGATTTATCCGGTGGATTGACTAATATCTAGTTATACCCTACATACAGGTCTATGACTGAAATCACGCTGGACCCTACCATTCTATCAACAAGTAGGCCGATGTGAGGTAAGGGGAATCATCCTTGGGGCATGCCTTGTTCAGATCCTGATAGTCGATGCAAATTCTGATCTTGCCATCTTTCTTAGGAACTGACACTATATTGGGCAACCGTGTCGGGTAGTCAATGACTTCAATAAAGTTATTTTCTAACAGCTTAGCTGCTGCTTCTTTAATTTCGAGAGAGATCTTTGGTTTCTACTTCGGAGTTTCTGTTTCACTGGTTTAATGTGATCATACGTGGGGATCTTATGAATGGTAATGTCTGGGTTTATACTGGTCATGTCACTAGCTACCCAAGTAAAGCAATCTGAATATAGGTTGATGAGCTCTGTTAACTCCTATTTACAATCACATTCATGCACAATAAATATATGTTTTGGTTCATTTTTTGTACTAATATTTATTTGTTCTTTTATTCTTTTCATTTCTTTTTCTTTTTTATTTTTTATTTTTGCAGCAATCTCATTTAAGGTAGAAAAAAGGTAACAAGATGAAACTTTTTATTAGTGATAAAAGTGCCATGGTCGACATCTACACTGAGTTAAATAAAAATGTAACATCCACTATTCGGTCCTATAGGACTATATAATAAGTGTCACATCCTGTGCCAGATGACACATATGTTATCACGATTTCAACACTAGCTCTAGGAAATTTTGCTACAATTCCAACAAAATGAGAATCAGCTTGATCGGATTTCATTTGGGCCTTGAACGGACTCTAAAAAGCCCAAAAACCCAAAAAAATAAAAGGCAAGGGAATTTTGATAATCATCCAAGATCAACGCCAACCACCATAGTGGCAACATCGATTAGGCTAGCATCGGCGCCGATTAGATCGGCACCGGAACACCCTGCTAGCACTGATTTAGAGGTCACCGGTGCCGATCTGGCTAACCTAGCCACCTGCTTTACCTATAAACACCACACTCCCACCTCATTTCAAAACAACTCTTGTTGCTTGATCAAGCACTTTTTAAGAATCAACGACTCTCACTCTCACTTTTATGATTCTACGACCACGAAGTCTAACTTTGCACTTCTTCCTTAGTTCAGTTTAAAGCCTAGCTTGGCTCTCAACAGTCGATCCTTTCAAATTTCAATCACACTTTGACCTTCTTCAGGCCAAAGCTACTAGTTAATTGATTCATTATTAATTAAATTTTGCAATTAGTTAATAATTCATCATTTAACAATATTACAAACTATAATACGGGTCCTCGCTCCCTATCTTAGCTTATAGTAGAGGAAGACTCGACCTCTTTGGTCGACAAATCATCATGGAGCTCTGATCCGGCTGCATCACAAGCACAAGGGTATAATCACTAAACTTAAACCTTTGTCAATTAAGCCCAGTCCATCCGGCACTTCATCAACTGTCTAAGCTCGGTTCATTTGACAAAACCACAAAATAAGTTTTCAGACTATAGTCTGATCCAACTGGCACACAAGTAAGCCCTCTATAAAAGAGGGCATCCTCAAAACCCTACCATCCTAATCGACGATGGAACTTCATGCGCATTGATCCTTATACAAATGAGATATGAAGGCATATCTATGGATTTCAATCTAAGTAATGGGTCCTGACCAAACTAACCGGTTGAAACTTAGGGGAATGTGTTGCACGACTTAGAATCCTTGATAAATGAGGCTAGAGTCGGGCTCCTCTCCAAAGTACATACCTTTATTTCATTTGCTTACTTTTAATGCAATATATTCTAGATATTGCCATGCATTATAAGTATGTTCATGCATTGATAATCTGACATTCATGCAAAATAAGGATTTTTGACTTTTAATTAGACCCAATGTAACAGATTATTTTTCGGTGTCATTAATAGTGATTTACCAGTCTATGAATAGTACCATCAGTCCGTGACTTGGTATTATTTCGGTTTGAAAAAATTACTACATGTGTCTAATATGTTATTTAATATTTTTGGAGCATGTTTGCATGATTTAGGTGGGTAGAAAATATTTCGTGAATATTTTTTGAGAATTGCGACAACTAATGAATATTATTTTCTAGTGTATTATATTAAGGAATAATTGAGGAATTATTTTTTTAGAGTTAATTTAATTAATTAGTAGAGTTAAATAATATTTAGAAGAGAATTAATTGATGAATATTTAGGACTATTGAATGAGATTAATTAGGACTTGATCTTAGCTGCTCATTTGGCATAAAATTAGGAAGCAAAGTTTGACTTTGCTACTTAAAGTTACCACCACTTCATCAACACTTTCTCTTTTTTCTCTCCACCATCTCCACGCCATTTTCAGTCATTCTTCTTCCTCCATTTTCTTTCATTTTTCTACCTCCAAGTTACCACTAAACAACCAAATTAAACCATAGAATAGTGAATATTCCTTAAGAACTAAGTAGTTGAAGTTGAAATTGGGGACTAAAAGCTAAGAGAATTGAAGTTGCCATTGAAAAGGTAAGTTGTGAATTTTGAGTTCTATGTTTTAATGGGTAGAATTCAAGGATTAGACATGGAATTGATGCATTAAATCATGCTCCTTTCATTTCCTATGTTAAATTTTGATTTTAATGGTTATTTCTTCTACTTTGAAAAGGTTGGAGAACCCTCCACTAAAGGCAAGGGGAAGGCCAAAGAATAGAGGTTCTAAGCTTGTTTAAGCTTGAAGAGGAGGTTAGTGAAATAAATATTCTCATTCTCCTTTCATTTTCTTAAGTTTTCAATTTTTAGGTTTTTGAATTAATTTTGAGAATTTTGTATGTTTTGGTTAAATTGATGAATTTTGATATTAGAGGTGTTCTTAGGTGGGATTAGAAGTCATTTTTGGAACCTTTTATAATTTCTATTTATTTCTGACTTCTTCATGAAAGTTGTATTCTATTTCTCAGCTTTCCAAAACATCCTTTTATGTTCAATTTCAATACTTGTAGCTTAACTTATGATTTAAATATCAAAACTGGTTCCGTTATGGTGTCTCACTTGTATATCCAAATTGATTATCCCTTTTGGCCACTAAAATGGCAAGATAATATCTTATTTCCTCATAAAAGTTGTAGTTCTACTTCTTAGCTTTCTAAATCACCCTCTTGTGTCAAATTTGAAAACCTATAGCTAAATTTATGATTTTATTACCAAAACTGATTCTGTCATGGTAGCCCACTAGTATGTCCGAATTGTTGCTTATCTTTGACCCCTAATATGATAAAATTAGGTTTTTAGCCCATCAGGAAATTTGGTTTCAGATATCTTCACAAATCACTGGATATGGATTTATCGAAATTGAGTGCTCGGATAAGTAGGAATGAAATCAGGACTAGGCTGTTGATCTGTGTTCTTAGCTTATTTTTAGTATCTTAGAAGTTGATCTAGACTGTGGTCTCTTCATGACATTTGTATAATTTTGTCTTAGCTTTCTAAAGAATTAAATTTTACTCAATTTGGAGACCTACAACTTCAGTTATACCCTGAAAACCCAGCAAAGGTCAAGTTTATGAAAATGCTGAAAATTTCTTGATTTAAGTACTTTTATACAATATTAAGTGTGTGTGTATATATATATATATATATATATATATATATTTTTTTTTTTTTTTTTTTGAATATGTCCATTTGAATTCAATAAATATGAATAAAAAGGAGAATGTGGTAATTTTTGTAAATTGTAAGTTTATGAAATTTTGTGAGAAATATGTTAAGTTACGTGATATTTTGCAAAGGATTTATGTATAAGTAATAAGATTATTTATAAAAGAATGATTTTATTTTGGACTCAAGTATGTTTGATTGAAATGTGATAGGATGAGGTTTACTCCGGTATGAGCATGCTCGGCTATTAGCCTTTTGTTATGTTATGCTATGATCATATGCTACAATTATCAGCCCTTTTCTGGATAAGCAGACGCGCTTATCAACCAGTGGCGCTTTCATAGGCCAAATTTTTGTTTCTGATATCTGTGTAACCAAATATGCTTATATTTCTTTCAGAATACGTATGAGCCCTTAACTAAAACAAGCTTTGTTCTGTTATGAAAAGGAAAGTAAATGTATATTTAATAAGCACTTTATATACATTTATGATTTTGTTAATTTACAGTTAAGTTTTCATAAGATTTATATTTTAAGTATTTCTAGTATACTTAGAATTTGATAATCTATTTCTAAGCATTTATTGTTATGAGATATAATCGAGTATTTTATTTAGCACCACTGGGTCTTCTACTCAGCGCGTTGATTTCTGTCACACGCAGGTAAGAGTAGTGGATGTACCTAAAGACTAAAGGCGAAGCATCAGAGGAGAGGATCTATTTTGGATAAAACATGTATTAGGATGTATATATATATTGTGGCATGTATGGTAACAATATAGAAAATTGTAAATATTAAGTTGTAATTAATGAGATGTATATTAATGAGATTTGAGGTTGTTCTTTACTTATATGAGTATTTAAGTGAATGGTAATTAGCATTCATTCCTCTATATTGATGATATTATGCTATGATGAAATTTTAGATGAATGAAATGATTCTATGGAAGTGCTGCGTGACTTGGTATCCTGATTTGGAGTTTTGGAGTTTGGAAGAAAGAATATTGGAAGTGCTTTATTTTCTCTGTGGCAAGCCGATTTGTAGGGGAAACTCTAGCAAATTTTTTGTAAGAATTTTCCTAAGCTTTTATTTATTTATTTATAAAAAATATTGTTAAAGTGTTACTTGCCTCTCTAGCAAATTTTTTGTAAGAATTTCCTAAGCTTTTATTTATTTATTTATAAAAAAATAGTATTAAAGTGTTACTTGCCTCACTATGAAAATACTACTATTTCTAATCTATGATTCTGACTCTTAGGTAGGATAAGACGGTGCTTCGGCACCGAATGTGGCATTCGTCGTTTGGTCCTCCGAGATTGGGCAGTGGGTGTTACACCCAAACTTTTGATCCATACACAATAAAGCCGAAAACCTAGTCGTCGAACCCAATGATTCAAGTCTAGTGCATTTCATCCATTGTGGCACACTAAAGGAGTCAATCACATGGTTTTTTCCTCATATTTTCTCCGAAAACAAAAACAAATTAAGGTGGTGACTCTAACACACCACACATAGTCAAAGCACTACAAAGAGCTAACCAGACATCACTTAAGCGGTAAATAGAGCCATAAATTGATAAATTGATAATCAAATCAATTAATCAAATAATTAGTCATAATAAGACTAATTAAATAAACACAACAAAGGAACCATGGCGGGATTCCTCCAGTCAGTTTCACTTTTTCGTGATGAACCAACCAATGTGCCTGAGGACGATGTGGCTTTCGTGCGCGTCTCATGGTTTTCCCAAGAGTCACTCGAGTAAATTGAATTAAACGGGTTTGGTTCATTTTAATTCAAGAAAATCATTTTACCCAATCCCATTTTTATCCTCAGAAAAATGTATCCTTACTTTGGTAAGGTTTTGAAAATATTTAGAGTCACCACCCTATTTTACTAAACTAGGGAAAAATTTCTCGAATTAATTAATTCCAATGAATTAATTAATTCAGTTTTAACCAGAATGAGTCCGGGAGTTGGGTACGGAAATGGGAAGGTGTTAGGCACCATTTCGCCCGATCTAAATCGGCCTCCATGTTGTCCGAATATTCGTTGTTTATTAATTGCGGTATTAATTTAATTTGCAGTGTAAAATCATTTTATGCAATTTTGAAAACAATGACATTCAAACATATTATTATCATTCACAACATTCATCAAGCATTAAAACTAAACATCCACAAGAATGGGGGGAAGGAGAAAAGATTACAAACCTCTCTTAACTTGCATGTGCCTTGCGCCTCTTGCGAGTGGCTTGCGCCAAGTCAGCCTAGAAAGCTGCAGATTGATGCGAAATTGAATTTTTTTGGGTTTCTCTCACAAATAACTCAATATATGATGATTTAACACATAAAATGAAATGGAAATACACAAGAGATGAAGTTTAGACTCTCAGTTACCTTATTTGGCTTCTGAGTTAATGTTCTCACACCACTGGAAGTAATTTTATCCCATACCAAGGTAATTGGAGTTCATAAACATCAGAAAACTCAAAAATGTCAGAAAATCAGAAATCTGTAGATTTCTGGGCTCAAGTGGCATGAGGCACTTGCATGTTCCTTGCGCCAAGTCAGCCCAGAAAGATGCAGATTGCAGTGAAATTGAATTTTTGTGGGTTTCTCTCATAAATAACTTAATTTCTAATGATTTAACACATAAAATAAAATGGAAATGCACAAGAGATGAAGTTTAAACTCTCAGTTACCTTGTTTTGAAGAAAAACCGTTGGATTTGCTTGAAGTTGATGAAGAAGACCTCAAGAACGCTTGATCTTTGAAGATGATATGAGATTGTGTGTTTGATTCATTTTTGGAAGTGTCTGTAACCCCAAAACACACTGACTATCCTAGAAACACTCTCTAACATAGTGAAACTAAGAAAACTCCTTAGATTTTTGTGAAGAAATTGAGTTTTAATGTGTTTTTGATTTCATTTCGTGTTTGATTTTGTGTTTTTAATGTTTTTTATCTTAGTTTTCTCTCAAACAAGTTTTGCTCTAGCAACAAAAATGCCAACTCCTTAACCCTACAATTAGAGATGAATTTAAAGGCAAATGAGTGTTCTAGCACTATTCACTGCCTATGTGGCAGGTGTGTAACATCGACTTATTTGGTATTTCTTCATTAACTTGGATTTCCCACAACTCTAGTATATGAGGCGGATCAGAAATGTACCTCCTTAACATCAATGGATGGAAAATCAGGTGTACATGAGAAAATTCACTAGGCAATCCAACTGGTAAACCACTACTCCAATCTTTGCAATCACTAGATACAGTCCTACGTATCTAGGGGCCAGTTTCCCCTTTTTACCAAAACAAATAATACCTTTCATAGGAGATACCTTTAGAAAGATCATACCTCCTTCTTGAAATGTCATTTCTTTATGCTTAGGGCTCACATAGCTTTTTTTGTCTACCAAAAGCTGTTTTAATTTTATCTCGAATTATAGGCACTTTTTCAAATGTGATTTAAATCAATTTGGATCTCGCTAACTCTTCATCTCCTACTTTCTCCCAACAAATAGGAGATCTACACTTCTTATTATAAATTACTTCGTGAAAAGTCATACCTACATTAGCTTGATAACTGTGATTGTCAACGAATTTTATTAATGCTAGGTGTGAACCTCAATATCTCATAGAATTTCGTATGCACAATTGGAGCATATCTTCCTAAGTTGAATCTCAGATTGTCGATCAGTCTGTGGTGGAAAGTCTCATCAAAATCAAATTTGGTTTTCGTACTATATACAAAATTTCCAACTATAAATAAATCTCTACATGTTCTTAATTTTTAGATGCTCTTCAAATTCAAATTTATATTCATATGTTTAGCGTTCCTATTGCCGTTAGTTCATATAAATTATACAACTCTATTATATCTCAATCATTTTGCAATAATAATAATGTCATTAACTTCATTCATACCATAAAACTTATATCCCCTTTAACCTTTCTTATAGCTGATTCACTTCTTCTACTCACATATCAATTTATCCTTTACATCCCCAAGTTAACTACATATTAGTTACCTCTTTGAGTCCTTTATGCCAAATGTCTGTAAATGCCTCTTTTATTATTAAGGTGATTGTTCCATTCTATCAATAGTCATCTATCCACTTTAGATCATTTTAAATCAAAAATCCTTTCCAAATAGACATAGTAGAATTCAAGTCAGAACAAATTCTCACAAGTTCATAAAATTCATATGCCCTTCTAAACTTTATGCACATCTCTTCTTACTTATCCGAGCCCCATACACACGTTACATAATTACTATTAAATGATTGAAAAATTTATTTCTTTCATATCATAAACAATTCAATGAATACTTCATGTATTGTAAACAAGATATCCTTAAATAATTAAAATTTCTTACTTAACCCATAATCAATTATAGAGTGCCGGTTTCATATAAATTATAATAATTGGCACATAAGTACCTGGAGAATGCAATTTTTTCTCTAGAGCATTAATTCGTTCAATTCACAACCATAGAAGTTTATTTTATTTAAAATACCTACATACTCAATACACAATTGTTCCCTATTTATAACATATTTACTCTACAAGCATTCATTATATCTTATTTATCGTATTTATTTCTTAACTCCTAATAATCCACTCACAATATTTATTATCCAATGGCTTCCAAATCTTGTACAGACATACCATAAACATTCCTTCACACTAAAAAATTTATCTATCCTATCAACAAATCAATTATGAAGTCAAAATTTTTACGATCATCAACCAAGTTCTCATATCAAACCATATTCCATTTATATAAAATCTAATACCCTCAAATTCGAGGCGTAAGACATACTATCTCAAAATTCTAAATTTCACTTCTTGATTACTTTTAGACTTTTTAACTTCAGGGAGAGTAATGCCTTTTACTTTCCTAAGAAAGAAATTTAGAATATTAGATCTCATAATCCAAATTCTAACAGGCCATGAAATGTTAATAAAATAAAATAGCTTCACATAATATTTTACTCAAACTTAAATAAAATAATCATTAAGAAAGAAAATTCATTTTCCTTTGAAAAAGACTTATTAATCATTACAAATGCAAATATTCCGTGTCATCACCAGGAAAAACTTCAAGTATTAATGATAAGTCATTTAGTCCCCTTTTTGTGCATAAAATTTCTCTTTTGAATTTTGAAATCTATCTGTTATCTTACTACCTATCGTGTAGTTCATATTCATAACAACTTATAATTTACATCTCTATTTCCTTCAAACTTCTTATTATTACTCCATAACTAATCACCTCCTTTAGATTGAAATCACTCATTTCTTTCCTTTGGCTCTTCTTCCTAATCACAATTTATAATTTTTTTTCTAATTTCAATTTATCATCAACGTATAATTCAGGAAGAAGGCTTATTTAAATTAAAAGATAATCATATCTTCGTACGATTCAATTTCTCAATTTACCTCAAAACATCTAACAAATATGTTACTTCCTTTATTCACGTACAATTTATATTTCACTCTAATAACCTCTTTTCTTTTTCTTTTTTTTTTCGTAACTATTCATAAGTATTATCTATTGCTACTTCTAATCATTTCCCTCATCACCATTTCTTCATCTCCAATTACTTCATTTCTTTTGAATCTTTTTGGTATAAAATTAACAGACTACTTTACTTCACATATTCCTTATTAATTTATTTCTTATCATACTCAATTTATTTAAATCATATTTTTCCTTTTTATTGGTCACCTGACTACACTGACCCTTTCATCTTATCCTTCCACTTCATTTATTTTATCCAGTCCAATCCAATGCTCTTCTGTTTTGATCCTTGATTTCACATCTGCTTAGCCTCTTCTTTACTCTTTTCCTTTCTTTACAATCTAATTTCATCTCTATGATTCATAACTAATGTTTATAAGGATGAGATCACTAGATATACTTAGACTTTAAAAACTCAAATAATAATAACTCTAATGCACAAGTGCTCTATATCATGTTGTGTTTATAGCACCTTTCAACAAACTTATATCAAAATTAAGCCATCAATACCATACCTTATTTGGAAATTTTAACATAATCAAGGGCGTTTGGAATTAGTTGAAATAAAATATCATAAAATGTCAAAATAAAAAAAATGAATCGATTGCATGCTCATCAAAGTCTTACCATACTTTTTTTTAAAAAATCTTAATTCTATGAAAATCTCTAATATCTCAGAATATTTAAGAAATAAATATAATGTTCTTAAGCATTTAAACATAAACTTTCCCTTTTAAACATTGTTCAAACAATGTTTCACATTGGCACATCAGTTGGATTTAAAATTTAAAACATTCTAATAAAATGTTTGTCATTTTATAACTGTTTTCACGAAATCTCTATAATCTACTTTCTTTCTTTTCCAGATTGTCGTGGGTTCTTTAAAATGTCACTCTAATATTCACCATTTACTCTGATTATCTACACTAGCTCTATTATCCCTCAATTCTAATATCCATAATAAATTTCTTAAATACTGACCTTAACATTGCCACTCTTTTGTATACTTTTGGCATATCAAAATCTCTTTTATCTTTTAAATATCTCAATATCGACATTTTAACTTGATCTTATGCTTCCGTGAAGCTTATGACCATTTCATCTAATTGTCTAATTTTATTTACTTATAACATGTATACAAATTCTCAAATACAGTTACCTTCACATTATTACATTTCATATATTCTTTTTGTATAAACAAATACTCAAATCATTTATCTTAATATGATTTAAATTCAAAATTAAATTGAATCCAAATTCAAATAGCAAGTAATTGCTGTAACAAAAGTCGATATTTTGGAATTTCAATAACAAATCTTATTGCTTAAAAACAAATTCATGTTTACACTACATCGTCTCTCTCTTTTTCTTTTCTTTAAATAGCTAGTTCAGTATACAATTTATGATCTAATTTAATTCATTAATTCTTAATGGTCGTTAACTTAGACTAGGCTAAACATCTCATTTCTTCTTATTGAGGATGTATATTCAGGCAGTATAAACACAATTCAGTATATGAGCAACTAATAACAATAATTCTGCAATCATCATTTTCAGTATTTTCACAAGTATATCATCAATTTCCCTTAACTATATACTTGTGAGAATAGTTGTAGAATCATGCCAAAATCATACTGAAAATGAAAATGACCGAGACTCATATTGCAACTGAGATGGCCGAAATCACGTAGATTGGGACTGAGTTTGCTGGGATCGAGTTTGAGGGGCTGAGATCGGGTCGCCTACGGTGCTAAAGTGTGGACAGAGGCTAGTGGCGGGACTGACGGCTGAGATCGCGCGATCTGGTGCGAGGAACGATGGCGCACAGCATTGGCTAGCTGGGTTCAAGCGAGCAAGCAGTGGCACAGAGCTTCTGTAGTTGTTGGGGCTGGGTCGCGCGGCGGAGAGCACAGCTGCTGGTGGCACTATTGACGGCACGACGCAAAGAGAGGAGGAGGAGCAGTGCAATGGAGCCTGTGGTGGCCGGAGTTGCTATTGCAGTTGCGATTCTAGCATTGCTGGCATGGCTAGAGCTGCTAGCGGCGTCGCTGCTTTTGCTGGCGGTCGGCGTGGTGCTAGCATTGGTGGTGAGAGGGAGAGGAGAGACAAATCGAGAGAGAGAGCTAAGTGAGAGAGTGAAGGTGAGATTGAGAGACAATGTGTTGAAAAGAAGAAGGGAACGAAATAATAGAAAAAAAAAAAAAAAAAAAACAAAGGGACGATGAAAAGAAAGAAGGGAAGAAAAACAAGAAAGAAAAGAAGAAAATTGGAGCTCAATAATTAAAAACAAACAAACCGTCCATTTGACAATAAACAAACAAAATAATAAGGCACATAGATACCTAATAAAATATCTTGTTCGGATCTAATTTAAATTAATTCGATCTAATTTAATACTTTGGTTTGAATTTATTGATTTATCAAGTGATTTTTGGACAAATCAAATTGATTTTTAGTTCAAATAAATATTATGTGGCACAATTTTATTAGTTAGGATTTTATGAATAAAATTTAAATGAATAATTTTTTAAATTAAGGTTTTTGGATATTTCAGTAAAGCTTCACAATTTGCAATCCAGAAATCATTTTATGCGTGACAATCAAGCAAATAACATACAATGCATGAATCACCATATAGACTCAGTAGTAATGGAATAACCTATCCAAAGTTCCAAAAATTAGGGCGTTACATAAATATTTATGCCACAACATGAAAGACTTGGTCAAAGGGCGTTTACAAATCACTTTATCAACATGGATAGAAAAATTTTCAATTTAAGATAAAGATAATTCATAAAGATCATCACAAAGATATGCATATCCTGTTGGGTTTCAATATCAAATATGAACTGTGGAATAATATAATTAAAACAATTAATTATACTAACAGGGATCCGTTTAAACGAATAAAGCAATAGAATTTATTTAGAAGAATACTTCTTTTATAGATTCTTCGAAACTTCAATCTACACGGCTAGATTCTCGCAAATCATAAGTCATCTAAACATGCGGCCTCTTGTAACATCCACGTGAATGGACAATCAAAAAACTCTAAAACTATTTTTAGAGGGTTGAGAGATTAAAGCGTATGATAGTGTTAGCTATCGTAGACTCTCAGTTTTATTTTGTGGCTATTAGTAACAACTCACATTCTCTCATCACGTCTTTATTATTTTTTTAAACCTTATATAGGAAAACCCTAGGTCACAAATAAATTAATTATAATTATTTATGTTAACCTTTAAAATAAATAAATTATAACTAAATATATATGTGGCTATTTATTTATTTAAACAATTTAAATAAATAAATTATAATATACATATTAATAGGATTTTCAATTTAATCAATTACATTTATTTATTTAACTATTTAAATAAATAAATTATAATTAAAATTTTAGATTTATTTAATCTAAAATTTATCTTTATAAATTTTAGACATAAATCGATTAAGTCAATACTTAATAATCTAGATAAAATTGTAATAAAATATAAATTATAATTTTATCCTTAACTCTACAAAAATTATTTGTAATCAAGTTATACTTGATTCGATTTCTCATTTTCACTTTTTCATATCCATTCTTTGTGTTTAACCTTCTAGGTTCCAAATATGTTGGCAATAAATATTAATTAATTAATATCTGAAGGTCAAGTACATTGTCTAGCAACATGTCAAGACTACCCAAATATCTAAAAAGTCAAAGTGGTTTGACTTAACCTTTCAGTGCATGATTTATGAGTGTAATTAATATCCCTTCATCATTAATGTTCTGATTTAGTAATTAGGCATAAAATGTTTCTGCTTTACTAAATCATGTTAATTCTCTTAACCTTAGCCATTGATCAGTTGAATGAAATTTCAAAATCTCATTTGCTAATTTCATTCCACCTTATACAAGGATTTCTTAATTAAAACTAGTAGAGAACAATTAGATAATTTATATGGGGTGATGAATCCTCTCTTAATTACACAAGTATCTCTATATAGTTCCTACTATGTTCAATTAATCGATGCTTATTATTCATATAATGAATAATGTGAACAAAGAATCAAAACATAATCATCCCTATACAAGATATCTTAATAATCTCAAGTCAAAGGATTACTTGCACAACCATCACTTGACTATTTCATAGACATATATGGAATTCTCATGCAGGTCAACTCAGTGGACTTGTTTAAATAACAAGCACCTAGATATTAGTTCTAGATATCATATATGTTCTCAGCTAATGAGAATAGATTTTTTTCTAAGGAAAAAACATAATTATATCAGTCTCAACAGCTCTAATCATTGTCCAATAATGAGGAGAACATCGATCAGGAATATTTAGAGACATTGCTTTGATGCAAATATAAAACTCATAATTATTAACACATTATAATTTATTTTGCAAAACAGTATTGTCTCATGGACGTTATCTTTTACCAAGATTCAATCAATAGAATATAAAAGATAAATAAATGTCTTTTATTAACAATCAAATATTTATTACATGAAATATCCAGAATATAACCAATTAAATTGGCTATAGGGCATATAACTAACATGTCCCACATTAGAATAATTAATAGACACATTAATTTTTCCATAACCAACATTTAAAAAATGACCTTCCAAATCAAGTTTCTTAATTGAAAACAAATTTCATTACATAAACGGTACATAGAAAATATTTTTTTAAAATAAAAATAAAAATAGAATCTAAAACTAAGGCAACTTCTCCTAGGAATTCGACTTTGACTTTATTTCCATTTCTTAGGATAAAAAATCTTTTAGGTTCATTTGCTTCTATTTACTTTTGAACCCCTACAAGGTATTACAAATATGAATAGATGCACCACTATTAATTCACCAAGAATTAAGAGGAACATTGACTAAATGGGATTCAAAACAAATATGAGCAAAAGTGTTACCTTCCATATGTTTTGAATGGATCTTATATTTTGTGCACTCATGTCTCCTATGATCCTTCTTCTTACAAAACCAACATTTTTCTTTATTCTTTATGTTAGCTTTAAGACCAAGATTGTGAGACTGACCATAGTTTTCTTTAGGACCCTGGCTTTAATTACTAACCCCCTTTTTTTCTCCTATGGATATTTTGCATTGAAGATTTAGGTTGGGAAACAACTAAAGCAGTTGCTTTTTTACCAAGTTTTGGACACATTTTTGTTAAAGTCATTTTTCCTCTTCTTGAGAACAGTTAGCTACAAGCTCATTAATGGACCATTTTTCTTTCATATCATTATAAGTAGTTTTTAGCAAACTAAATTGAAACGGGAGAGTATTAAAAACTTGGTGAACAATGAACTCATTAGGGAGGACAATTTTCAACACTATATCATTTTTGGTAAGTAAGAATTTTACGGATGTACTCTCTTACCCTACCTACCTTTTCATATTCCATACCCACAAGTTTTCTATAAGCTCTCTAGATTTAGCCTTATCAATTTCTAGGTGTAAATTGCTTATGGCATTAAAAAGAGTTTTAGCATTATCACTATTAGGAACAAAATCGAAGATATGCTCAGCTACAAACTTCTTAATAGCCATCACAATGGGAGTTAGCTCTTGTCCAAATCTTGTGGGCATCATTTTGCTTGGAAGTACTGATTTCTGAGGGTACTGGAGGCTTATGCTCAAACAAGGCAAAGTCTAGAGCACTTATTCCTAAAGCAAGTTCAATATCCAATTTCCATTGTTTATAATTGTCTCCAGTTAAAATCTCAATGCTAGTAGATTAGTTGTTGGTAGCAAAAATAACTATTCAAGAGATTATCACAATAAATATAAGAGTAAATAAAATAATGAGCAATTTGAATTCAAGAATAAGCTTTGTTCTAATGAGAGTCCAAGTGTATAATTATAAAATCTCTTTTAGATAGATAATAGAACATGCAAATAGGTCTCTCTAATATCAGAGTAACATATATTGTAACACTCCATTTTTTAGTATTTGTAATCGTAGTTTATCGGTCTAGGACTTGGTATTATTTTGGTCCGAAAAAATTACTATTTATGTTTTATATTTTTCTTAATATTTTTGGAGTATATATGCATGATTTAGATGGATAGAAAATAAGTTATGAACATAACGATTTAATTAAATTGAGTGGTTATGATTTTATGATTATGTGTTTTCTAAGTGTAACATCTGCACCAGATGAAGTGCTAGCTTGAGATATTAGCTTACCTTAGGCAAATCACAAATCGACTAAGCACAAGGTGTAACTAAAATACGTAAGAATGATCAACCTCTAGACTAATAAGAGACCTTTTAGGTTATTGATTCTAGCCCAAGAACAAAACTGTGTGAGTCTAAGTGGGTTTGACCTAAAGCGAAAATTATCTTGCTAGGCTTGCACTATCATATATATAGAAAACATAGACTCCCAAGAAATAAAATATATCCCCCGTTTGGGTAGATATATTTTTAACCTATGAATTCTCCCTAATATTAAATTCCATTAAACCTTAATTTATTATATTTACTAATCCTTTTTGGGTAGATTAATATATATAAAAATCAGAAAAATTCCATCTTATGTACATCGTGTAATGAAAATTTATAAATTTCTATGAATAACTCACTTTGGTGTAGATATTCATATCAATATATAAATTTTCTAGCAAGAAAATATTTTACGCCCAAAAAATTCTTTTAATTAAAAAAAATCATATCTCCAGGATATGTACATAAGTTGTAAATTGAAAAGGAAGCGATACAACATTTATGCTTTGATAATAAAATCAAGACTAATTGAAGAACCAATAATTCAAGAATTCTATAGCCAATTCAAAACACCCAAGCGTTTAGATTATCGATTCAATCACATATGTAATCCACAAATCATAATCGAATTTCAATTTATATAAGTAGGCTTTGATACCACATATTAAAATTTAAGTGCCTATGATACTTATATAAAATTGAAATTATAGAAAATAGAATAACTTACAAGTTCTCTTGTTTGCTTCCATTGACACCATCTTGATCCTAAAAGATAGATTGAACTCAATAGAAACAGTCACGCACAATTGTCCATGGAACAGCTAGGTGCTTCCTTTGTATGTCTTCAAACTCCTAGTGGGTGGAGAATAACTTCGTGTTTTTATAGTGTAGACTAGAGAGAAGATATAACCTATATATAAGAGAGACTATTAAGGTCTTCCATCACAATCCTAATAGAATATACAATCCTAACCCAAGTTAGGATTTAACCACACTTAACCTAAACACATTTAACTAGCCCATCAATATTTTAATTATCACTCCTTAATAATGGGCTTTAATTATAAAGCATAACCAAAATATTTTATAAAACAAAATAAAACACAATCAATAAAGCCCAAATAAATAAATATCTAACACAACATGATCAAATTATTTTGATCATGATTTCTAATGAGTAATTAGGTTCAGTGCCACTAACTATAATTAGAAATCTTTTCTTTACAACTCTGAAAGCTCTCTCAATGACATTACCCAATGATACATGACAATGGTTAAATAATTCTTTGGCATTTTGAGGTCCACCTCTTAATTAAATATTCTTTCATATGATAATGAACACCTCTATAAGGTGTGAGCAATCTACACCGCAATAGGATTCCAGCATCCGCAAGATAAAATTTACCTACTAAAAAGATCAATAAATGAATTTATGTATCCAACATACATTTATTTATCTAATAGTTTTCTTTTAAATATTACAATTACCGCAAGGAATTATAAGCTTATCTTATATAGTCAATGAAATTTTCAATATTCTTGAATCAGATGCAGCGACTTCCCAACCAGTAAATTTCATATCAAATGAATATGGCTACTAAAACATTTTGTGCTGGTCAATCTTTTCTCCCCCGAAATTTAGGTGCTTCCTCTTTTGAAACTTTTACGAAACATGCATGCCATCAATTGCACTAATACAATCATATATGTATAGTTTCATATTCATCTAATTATGCCTTTATTTTATGAATTATAAATAATGTAAATTGTAATTCATATATGGATGAATTTCTTACCTTAAAATATAGATAATATTGATTGTTATTAAAAATTTATGGAGGAACTTGAATATCGGTGAGTTGATTGAGGAAATCATCTTTTAATGTAATAACATCTTTGAGCACATTATGAAAATGATGACTTACTGCTCACCAAAATATTGAAAAAAGAAAGTCACTACTCGATTTCTAAAATTCTAGCCTAAGATGTGAATAAATTTGGCTACTTGCTCTGCTATTGTTGCATGTTTGTAGTCTTTCAATAGACCAGTTGATCTTAGTGTCCCACAAAATTGCCAAAATGCAATAGGACTCATACGTATCAAGGCACGACATTCTGCTTCATTGTTACTACGTTGAGCCATTAACTTTTGACGCATTACATGTCTTTATATATTATTACCATGACTTTTTTGTATAACCATTGCTTGCATGTCCAAGAGAAATAAAAAGTGAACAATATAGAAAATAAGTTGGACTACCACCATGGTTCTTTGTTTTTACTAATTATCCATCATGCTTCTCCATATATATTGAAAATTTTGTAAATTAGTTGATATGTGATTACACATATCTTCCATAGTTCAATTACATCATTGTTCATAGTGTCTTCCTCATCCATATATTATACTACACCATTACATTAAATATAGTTAATATTACAAAAAAATTTTAGTATATATAAATACGATCATGCAAGGAAAAAAAATTATAATTATTTTTTCCTATTCATATTGCCAACCCTTCCAATGCATAGTAGACATCAAGTTTTGGGGCCTATATTTTAGACAAAAAAAAAATCAAAATATATATCTTAAGAGATAATAAACAATAAATTGATCATGAACCTAAAGTCCAACATGTAGAAAAAAATGTTACTTTCTTCTTCTCACCATGAGATGTTTAAATCAAAAATAAAATAAAATTATGCTTATGGATCAACAAAATGTGTAGTTTTTTCTCAATAACAAGGTGACCACATACAGTCCAAACAAATTCTATGCAAAGAATACAATAACAAATAAAGAAAAAATAATTAATATATTCATTTTCAATCTTATTAGTAAGGTAATCATTTAAGAAATAAGAAAAAAAGATGGAATTAACGTGTAGCCAAAGAACCTTTTATTTGTTGAGAAACCAAAACGAAAATTGCAGATAATTAATCATTGATCTTACAGCTTGTAATATGTTTTACTTGTTTACATCAACTTATTGCATGTGTGTTTGTACATATATGGATATAATCATGCTACCACAAGCCAATTTAAAATGCAAAAATATGCATTTTTTTTCAAAGAAGTGATCCTCGTTAAAATGTGACATGTGACTTGTATATCGACATTCCTGTGTATGTTTTTGACATTTTTAGCTTAAGATTAAATTACATTTTCTAGCAGAATAAAGTAAAGGTCAAAATTTTTACCTGTGATTCAAAAAATTGTGTATATATATTTTATGAAATGCAGCTATTCTATATAATTTCCCTCTATAGTTAATCATATATAGCAATAAATTAATATTAGATATTTGTCCATCTACAGCATAACCATTTCAAAACTTGTCTTGTTAAACACTACACATTTGCCCCTTCACCCATAATCTAATGATAACTAATAAATTGCTTTCAATTTAGTAGGACACAAGATCCTAAGGTAAAGAAAAATGGTTTTCTATAAAATTGCAAATGAATTTATACAATGTATAAGGTCATAAATAAATTGAAAAACACAAAAAAAAAAAAGAGAGAGTCAGTTTCAAGGTACATACCAAATCCGCAGCTTCTTGAAGCTTAAATCTTGTAGAGCAACCAAGATTTGTGAGGTTAAAGAGCTTTAATGGAATTTAGATAGAGAAAACTTTTTCACACATATTACGAAGTTAGTTTAATTGTGTTTTTGCCTCCAAAATGGCATTAACTCCCTCCCAACTTTCTCTGCAAGGCCACACTGTGAGCCCCCTCCCAATAGCCATGAGAAAATTCGAAGGACGGAGTCTAACCAAATCGGCTCATTAGTTAATTCATCATGAAAACTGGGTGGAACTCCTTATGGTTCCTTTTTTTTGTTTAATTAAATTGGTTGTGGCTTGATTAGTGCTCAAATGTGTCGGGTTGGCTCTTTGGAGCGCTTTGACAAGTATGTGATGTGATAGATTCGCCACCTCAATTTGTTTTTATTTTTAGGAAAAGACTAAGGAGAAAACCTGTGATGGACTCCATTTTCAGTGTGTCATAAGGATAAAATGCACTAGCCTCGAATCATTAGATTTGGGAACTAGATTTTCAACTTCTTTTTGTGTGAATCAACAAATTAGGTCATAATTGGAAAATCAAAATCAGTGGTTTGCATGAATGTCAGTTTATCAATGCGTGATCATACTAATAATGCATGACAATTATAGTGAAAGCGTTAAAAGAGCATAAATAATTGAAAGACATGTGTAATTCAGAGGAGCCCAACTCTAGCCTCATTTTTCAAGGATTCTAGGTCGTGCAACACATTCCCTTAGATCCTGATCGGTCAGTTTGGTCGGTGTCTCACTGCCTATGCTAAAATCCATAGGTATGTCTTCATACCTCCTTTATATAAGGATCAGGGCGCACAAAGTTCTACCATCGATTAGAATGTTAGGGTCATGAAGGTGTCACTCAAGGAGTGGGCTTAGGGGTTTCCTGGGTGATCGGGCTTTGATTGTAAGACTAGTTTTATCGGTTTTCCCAGATAGACTGGGCTTAAGCTTGCAAGGTGCCAGACAAACTGAGCTTAATTGATAAAGTTTTGAGTTTTCAATGATTTATACCCTTATGCTCGTGACACGACTAGATCAGAGCTCCACGGTGGTAATCGATTAAAAAGGTCGAGTCTTTCTCCAAATAAAGCTAAGGAAGGACATGAGGACCTATGTTATAGTCTTATACTTACTAGTGTTAATTAATGGATTATTAACTAATTCTTAAATTAATTAATAATCTGTTAATTAATCTGTTGATTAAATGAATTAATAATCTATTAATTAAAACTTAGGAGGACCGGGCTTGACAATTGATATAGTGCCAGACGAACCAGGCTTAATTGATAAAGTTTTGAGTTTCCAATGAATTATACCCTTGTTCTTGTGACGCGACCAAATTAGAGCTCCACATTGGTAATCGACCAAAAAGGTCGAGTCTTCCTCCAAATGGCTAAGGAAGGGCATGAGGACCTGAATTATAGCCTTATACTTACTAGTGTTAATTAATTCTTGAATTAATTAATAATAAATGAATTATCTAATAGCTTTTGTCTAAGGAAGAGAAAAGTGTCAGTGAAAATCGAAAGGATCAACCTTTGAGTGCAAAGTCGACCTTTAACTCAACTAATGAAGAAGAAAAAAAGTTGGACTATATTGCCTTAGAATCACAAAAGAGAGAATGAGAGTCGCTGAAACTTGAGAAGCGCTTGATCAAGCAAGAAGAGGTGCCTGAAAATGAGGGAGGAGTGCCATATTTATAGGGTAAGGGGGGTTATGATAGGGAGGAATCGGTGTCGATGTCCTCCTGATCAGCACTAAGATGCCCCTAATTGGTGCCGATTAAGGGTCTCGGTGCATCCAAAATCGATACCGATAAAAGGGTGATCGGTGCCAATGTTGGGCTATCTGCCACTGATCTTGGCATTTTACCATTCTATCGCTACCCTTTGGTTTTAGGGCTTTGAGAGGTCCGTTTAGGACCCAAACAACGTCTGATCGAATTGATTCCAATGTCATTGGAACTACAATAGAATTTTCTTAAGCCTAATGCTGAAATTATGGTCAACACACTCATGCAGGAGAGAGAATTTTAGTTCATTTAATTAAGGATTAAAATTTTGATTCAGTGTCTTAGGCAATAATTAAGCAAAGAAAAACTAAAAATAAAAAATTCAAAGTGATTGAAAACATATTTGGCGTTTAAAAATAAAAAATTTTGAAGTAACTAAATTTCGCTCCAAAATTGATTTGAAGTTGCAAACGAAAATTGAGTGAAATTTTTATGCGTCGGAGTAAATTTTTGTTTTTGGAATAATAAAGAGTCTCTTCAAATTTCACAAACTTACTTCATAGAAATGGGCAATATGAACCCACCAAATTTGTTTGATCTTAACCTTATCCTGGCAAACTCAATTGCAATTGAAGAAGATGTGTCCATATTCAAAAACTTATCCATAGATCTTAACTCTATTTCCATTTGGAGGGACATGATTTTATAGAGAATCCAATCATACAATCATCAAATAGTGTTCCACATATGACAAGAAGAGAAAACAAACGAAAAATGTTTCTCAAGAAGTAAAAAATTTTATTTGCACTTAAAATATTGCTTGCAAACACGTTTTCTATTCCTATGAAGTCAATCTATAAAATTTAGTGCAACACTAAGAATGTGTCAGAAGATATTATTGGACTAAAATGTCCTTGGAACAGAGACAAGAAATGAGTTGAAATCCCTCCTGAAAGGATAAAACAAATCCCGTTGAGAAGAACCACCATTTGTTCTCTATCTCATGAACTAGATTATTCATTGTCATGCGTGCACGACTCATAAAAAAGACAAAATTCGAGCATGCTCTTATACAATCAACCCACTTCTAAAGGATGAGAATAAGAAGGGCATAGTTCAATTTTGCCTTTTGATGCTCGATCTAGCTGTAATTAATAATAATATTTCGTTCCTCAATAGGTTACGCACTACTGTTTGGAGGGAAATATTGAAATGGGCTAATGTTCAAATATCTGTGCACATAATAGACCCAATCATGTTCAAATACACACCAAACTAAATTTGAAAATTTAAAATAAATTATAAATGATGTCACAACTAGGGTAAACTTTATTGCAATCTACTACCTCTGTTTTATAATATAAGTCATTTATGGTTTTTGCACAATGATTAAGGAAGCAATTAACTCTCTTAAATTATAATAAAACCAAGGATTATTTTACCAAACTATCCTTTATCTTAAATCAATAGTTACTTGTGAAAGTATTTATTGTATCTAATGTAAGTAAGGATAATATTGAAGAAATATCATATATTATTCCTTAAAGTACTCAAAACGACTTATATTTTAGGACAAAATAATCACCCAAAAATGACTTGTATTTTGGGACAGAGGGAGTGTATGGAGTGGCATATAAAGTGTACACGAATTGCAAAATATGATGCCACATAAAAACTTTTTCCCACTTAAACCAATCTACATCTTAAGAAATGTGATGGACTTTGCATTCCAAATTGGTGGTCTTCAGTATTTTAAATATACTAAATAAATATACAATTTCTTATTTGCCACTATCTAGAAGTTCTCTCGCACTTAAGGGTGTATTGGAATAAGATTGTATGAGATTTTAAAAGAGTTATCGAGTTTGATGAAATTAAAGGATTTTTTAAGATTTTTATAGATTCCACTAAAATTCCACATAAAGTTTTATGAAATTGACAAGACATTTTTTTTGAATTTTCGATTGACTTTGATGGAATATCAATGATTTTTATATATCTAATCAAAATTAGTTTCATGACTATATATATATAAAATCAACAACCAGCTAGCCAAGAGTTGCGCCAACTATTAGAGCTCACGCAAGGGGGTGATTTTGTATTAATTTAAAACCAATGCACAACTTATCGCTTGCGGCTCACAAAGCCTAGTAGTTGAGCCACAAAAATGACAAATTGTATTCTTCGGTTTTTTTACCTCAAAGCTTTTTCAATTTTTTATTTGATTAAATCATTATTTAATTAAAAACAATCCATAAAAATTTTAAAAAATAATCAAATTAATTTTAAAAATTTGCAACAGCATTAATATTAATTGTCAAAATATCAAATTCTCATCACATGAATTAATTTGAAACTAATCAAATAATTAATATTTTGTTTTTCATCTTAAGGGTAGGAATGGAAGGAATACATGTATTTTAGAGTGCCTGCTCCGCTCTAATCCGTTTAAAAATAATGTGTAGTTATAAATGAATTTGGAATATATATGGATAGTAAAATTACTAACTGTAATGGATATGAGAAATGAAATTACTACTCATAATTGATATAGGTTGGGTACGTATATAAATATTTAGATATCCGCTATCCGTAAGTTATATTAAACAGGTTCAGCAGTGGGGATGTATGAATACTCTATCAATTATTAGTAAACAATGTTTTTTAAATAAGTGTTCAAATTTGAATAGTTAAAATTCACAGGTACCTTATCCATTTAGGATATACTTTCAAAGAGTTTTGTACAGATATAAACAGTAAAATATAAATGAGTTTGAATACAGGTACTTAAATGAATATTTAAATTGCTAGAACATGTACAAGCAATAAAATTTTAAATGAATAAGTTTAAAATGGATTAAAACTTTATTAGATTTTAAAATATTTTTAAAATATTTGGGTTAGAGGATGGATTTACGAATGATTCGCGTCTATTACCTTAAAAATCCAACGACAAAAAATAATTTTATAAAGTCCTTCAAAGTCAATGACTTTTTGAATCTTATCAAATTTATATGAATTTTTAAAAAGTCATAATTAAATACCATCAAATTTTTATAGATTTTATAAAATCTGAATTGAATAGAGTCGAAAAATACGCTGTCTTGAATGAAAAACAATACAACGGTAATTTGGACTACTTTTCTACCTAAATATAATACCCAAGAATGAAACTTTCTCCATCTAAATGGAAAGACGGTGTATTTTCGTGCGAAGCCCAAAAATATGAACACTTACCATTATCTTTTGGATTTAGATTTTTTCCCAATTCAAATTAGGTAATTTGCCTTTGCAGTTCCATTTGTCAAACCCCTAATTACCACCAACACAATTATTGAATGGCATTGTAAGGCTCGGCCAGAGTTAAAAAGCTCTAACTTCATCACATTGCACCTCCTATTACGCAAAGTAGCAAAAAATGCTGTCATCCTATTCAAGTTTGAACGTTCAAACCAACGATTTGAGTTTTAGAACAAACAGAAGCCTATTAAGTTCAAGCTCTCGACCAAGAAAAGAACTCCATTGTGTTATTCTCACTTCCTCTGCTAAATCCTTCTCAAAACTTCTACTCCCAAATAAACACTGGATCTCACCCCCTAGCCTCCTGTCAAGAGCAAAATCAACAATCCCAGTTCTTGGTTGTGGCATATCATCGGACAATTTAAGCACAGGTAGTGATCGGAGTTTTAGGGAGTGGATTGGGGTGGTTGGTGAGGCGATATCTACGGCGTTTCCTATATGGGTATCTTTGGGTTGCCTATTGGCGCTCATAAAACCCAACTCCTTCCATTGGGTCACACCGAAATGGACCATTCTTGGCATTTCCCTAACCATGCTTGGTATGGGTATGACACTTACGTTGGATGATCTTAGGTCCGCTTTCGCTATGCCTAAAGAGCTCTTCTCTGGATTCGTGCTTCAGTACTCGGTATGTTCTTTTCTACGTAGGCGTTTAAATTTTCTGCTTTAACCCTAAACGATACCTTTCGCTAATTTTGTCAAATGGCAGTGCTAAGTTGGAATTTCTTTAATGCAGGTTTCCCTTCAAAATGCATAGGGAAGATTTTTCTACCTTATGAAACATGAAATGAAACAATTCGATATTCTATTTTGTGTGATAGTTTGAAATTCTGATTTGGGAATGATAAGTTGTTATAGTGTTTTGTAGCACCAACTCTTAATTCGCAGAATTAGAAGCTTATCTTTTTATTACTATACAATTAGGGCACACTCAATATGCTCCAACTTGAAGAACATTATCAAGTTTCTTAATGAGTGATGGTACTTTTAGTATATTGATATTCTTCCTGTTCATTGGAGTTAAAAAGCAGATATGTTCGATTTTCATATTTTATTCTATTGAATACTAATAGTTATACTGCTCATTTCTTTTAGGTCATGCCAATATCAGGATTTCTGGTGAGCAAGCTCTTGAATTTACCATCACATTATGCGGCTGGTCTAATTTTGGTATCTTGCTGCCCTGGTGGTATGTCCATCGCTCCATCTGTTAGACTTTGCAGATATTGCATTTCTACTTGTTCATCTTTCTAATGTAGTAGTTCTTAAATTCATTTACTGCAGGAACAGCAAGTAACATTGTAACTTACATTGCACGGTTTGAGACCTCTCAATTTTCTTGTAGTTTCTTTTTTCAATGCTTTTGAACCTTTTTTTTATGCTCAGCCATAAGATTTACTCCTCTTTCATCTCCCAGTGGAAATGTGGCGCTCTCTGTATTGATGACAGCAGCAAGCACTTTAGCAGCTGTGGTTGGCTACTGATCTACAGATTCTCTTTTACTTAGCAAACGTAGTAGTAGTAATCATGTAAGCGTGTCATGTTCATGTTGTGTCAAGTTATACCCTTAACACAATTAACATTAACCTGAACATAACATAATAAATTTATCGGCACAACATGATATAAGATTTGAAAATAGTTAATCACATTGAGAGAAAAATGGAAATATTACTTGAGTCTATTACCATAAAAGTCTTGAAGTTATGTTTAAAGAATGATTATATCCATTCATAACATTTTTCTTTCTATCTAAAAGGAAGTATAGTGTATTCTTTTTTATAGAGGAGACTACACTTTTCTCATCCACTCAAAATTAATGTGGGATTTCGATCAATTCTGCATTAGGCATGTAATTGATGGGCTAATGAGTAAACCCGAGACTTGGTATGACATGACATAATAACATTATTTTCATGTCACAACTGGGTGGGTAGATGAGAACACGAATACGATAAACCTTAACTCAAACCTGTTAATTCCATCTTGTGCTAATGCTGGCTTATTGTGTCATGTGTGTCTGATAATGCAACCCTAAACAAAAGTTTAGCCTGCATTTACTTAAAGGAAATTACAAACTAAAATACTTATATGAAGCTTTTTAGAACAAAGATGCCTCAACACTATCTCATAATTTTCAATTAGTTCATTTATTTGACCAGTCAAAATTCTTGGACAATAAGATTTTCAGATATTGTGAAATGTGTCCTGTTCAGCTTTCCTGTTTCCAGGCATGGTGCAGTTCAGAAGGAAGGGGTTTGAGTTGGCTCCTTGATTCTGTCAGTTGCCATAACAAAATATCCTTTTCATTTTCTTTTGCAGGTCATGACCCCATTTCTCACAGCCAAATTGGTGGGGCAATATGTGGCAGTAGATGCACTTGGACTTCTAATATCAACCCTGCAGGTATGTTAAGAATATGAGCATAGGATCGAGTCACAGGACAGTTTACAGGAAAGTCAATCTGATTGTCAATCTGATTCTTCTTGCGATCTATTTTTGCAAATTAATTCAAGCTCTTCAAAGGGAACTTAAAAACCTTGGATCTCGTTAGAGGTCCAATCTCATGTTTGGAAATATTCTAACTTATTTTATTACTAGCAATAATACCTCTTTAAATAGAGGATACAATGACAAACAAGGAAATTATAAAAACAGGAAGTTTAGTCTATTTAGGATTAGACCAACTAGAATTTAGGATCCTATATTAATTAGGAACCTATGCTTTATATCCTATTTAAACTAATAATCTAACTAATTCTAAGATTCCTATACTAATTAGGAATCAATGATAATTTAACTAATTAACAGTTCTATAATTCCTATACGTTTATAACATTACTCCCCTCCAGGAAGACAAGCTTGAGAAACAGTTCTCCCCTCTAGGAAGACAAGCTTGTCCTCAAGCTGGTTTTATCTCGTGTTCTTGAATGGATGAGTTTGGTTCATTAACGAATTCCGACCAAAACAGCCTCTTACACTGGTGCCCTAGAACAAACAAATCATCACAAACAGCCTCTTATTTCCATTTCTGCCCTTGTTAATTTTTTGATAAAGGGAGAGGAGGCATTGTTGGAGTGTGCAGGAATTGCAATGCTTTGGGATGCATTTGGTTTGTGAATGGAGTAGTTGGACCTGGTGGCGGAAGAAAGGTGGTGTCATGGAGGTGTGACATCGCAGATAACTGTAGCTTCTTCTCAAAAGCCATAGCGAGGCTCATTGCCATTGCCAAATCGGTTGGTTTATGCATTTGGACATTTAACCTGATTGAATCATCCAACCTGGCCATGAATAATCCCGTGTGCTGATCTACTTTGACACATGAGCTAGCCCGTGCTAGCTTTTCTTGCAATTGCCTTTGATAGATGTCTACAGTTTTCATCTGTTGCAAACGTACCGAATCTCCCAAAGGATTGCTGCCTTCCAGAGGACCAAATCGAATGGAGCAATAGTTTTGAAAATCGGTCCAATTATACTGTACTTTTCCAATTTCAATTGATAATACCAGAGTTGTGCCTCCCCCAACATGTAGAAGGCTGCCAGTCCAACTTTGTCTACTTTGTTTGTATGCTGGTTCTCAAAAGATTGTACGCATCAGTGTAACCAAATCAAGGGATCCTCAGAGCCATCAAAAGTTGGAAAATCCAGCTTGGTGTATCTAGGAACAGCCGCATTGGATGCTGGAATTAGTCCCCCTGTCGATGGTGGTAATGTGCCCCTTCCATGATCTGCGAATTTGATGACCTACCAGGAATCAAGGGGCTGCCGCTGCTGTTTTCGCCTTCTCCACCGGTCAATTTATGCAGTTCAGCCATTATCTGCTGCAGCTGGTCCTAAAATTCGGAACTGAATTGTTTGAACTGGTTGTCTAAGCGCTTTTCAACTTCAGAAACCCTAGCTTATACCATGGACTCTGTAATGGCGAGTTCTTCCTGTAACACTGACTTGATGTTATCGCCCATTGTGATTGGCTTTGACACCAAATTGTCTGTTAAGAATATGAGTGTACAGGAAAGTCAATCTGATTCTTCTTGCAGCCTATTTTTGCTAATTAATTCAAGCTCTTCAAAGGGAACTTGAAAACCTTGGATCTCGTTAGAGAGAGCTCCAATCTCGTGTTTGAGATTATTCTAACTTATGTTATTAATAGCAATAATACCTCTTTAAATGGAGGATGCAATGACATACCTCTTTAAATTATAAAAACAGGAAGTTTAGTCTATTTAGGATTAAACTAACTAGAATCTAGGATCCTATATTAATTAGGAACCTATGTTTTATTGAATCCTATTTAAATTAATAATCTAACTAATTCTAAGGATTTTATACTAATTAGGAATCCATGATAATTTAACTAATTAATAGTTCAATAATTCCTATACGTTTGTAACTAGGTAACTTTTCCTCTGCTGGTATTGCTTCGCTGATATTAATATTAGTAGCAATTTGGTAATTTCCTATGTTTTGAATGCAGGTCGTGCTTCTACCTGTTTTGGCTGGTGCATTACTAAGTCAATACTTCCAGGGTCTGGTTAAATTTGTGTCACCTCTAATGCCACCCATTGCTGTGGGAACTGTTGCTATTCTATGTGGAAATGCAATTGCGCAGAGTGCTTCAACAATCCTCATGTCTGGTCAACAAGTGGTGCTTGCTGCATCTCTACTTCATGCATCTGGCTTTTTCTTTGGATATGTGCTTTCAAGGATGCTTGGGCTTGATGTGGCATCATCACGGACCATCTCTATTGAGGTTGGGATGCAGGTACATTTTCATTGTAGCTCGATTTTAGGGAAGATTTTCTTTTGTTAACTCGACTATCCACAACTTTTTATATTATGTAAGTAGGACTCCAATATCATAGATTTTGTACTTAAAGCAAGTTTTAGGGCTTTGATGTTGTGGTGGTATGCTATGAATAGTTTTTTGGCAACTTTAGGATGCAACCCTAGAGGAAAATCCCCTTCCTTTCTATTTATTAATGCATTTCTCATAATTCTCATCATTTTAACTTTTCTGTTTATGTTTCAGAACTCAGTGCTTGGAGTTGTTCTTGCAACTCAGCACTTTGGGAACCCTTTGACTGCAGTACCATGTGCCGTTTCCAGTGTATGTCACTCAGTCTTTGGTAGTGTCCTGGCTGGATTTTGGAGACAATCCTCTAACCCAATTAAGGATTGATGTCATATATAAACTTCATGTGAATTATATCTTTGCTTGACATAAAACATTATAGTTTTAGCAAGTTCATCATAGATTGTTAGTGCTTTGCTTTTGGTAATGCATTTCTGTTTTATGATGCTCATCTTAGATGATAACATTTTGCCAAGATGTACTGAAAAAATTGTCTGCTATAAAGAAATCCCATGCAGCCTTTTCATTGCAACAAGTTACTAAGGAAGGTTGGATTATGCCTGTCTATAAACTATATAATCAACATACTATACGCTGTATTTGATTTTGCATTTGTTGATATGGAAGTGTAACTGTATATGAATCTGTGAATGAATTACATGCAGGCTAATTTAAAATTGTTGGATGTAATTGATATAAAAATAACTAAGCTTGATTTTGAAGCTTAATGAAATTTTTCAGCTGATTTTAAGTTGCTTTGATTATGTTTTACGTTGCTTTTTAGTGTCTATTTAAGTGTTTCAGCTCATAAATTTTTAAAATTAGGTTATTTTGGGTTAATTCTCTTTATTAGAAATTAGCGAGATTTTTAAGAACATAAAAAGGTTTAAAAACATAAATAAAGAAAGATGAATGAAACGAATGTTTACATGTATCAATTTATATATTGTAATTTTTTAATAAAACATCTGTTAAAATGTACTTAACTGCCAAAAAAAATGTTGAATTAGATAAATAGGTAGAAAAAGTTAGACAAAATAGAAAATTAGTAAAATTCAGGCGTTAATATATAGTTATCCACAAAATATTTGGGTGGCGTTATTGCTAGACCATAATTTGTTAGAGGTAGAGCAATGAGTTTCTTCACTTAGATCTGTTCTTTCTCACAACGCAATCTGCTATTCAAATTCTTGCCAGCAGCACTGAAGAAATTCTTGCTATGAAATGCCAACACCACCACCATTGTTGCCAAGGGTGCATTGACGACCTTCGCCCTCAGTGTTAAAATTCAATGAAGAGTTCTAAACTTCCAATAAACAACACTGAAATGAGTATTGTTCCTTTTCATAAGAACATAATTCAAAATAAACCCAAAACCCTTTCTTTCTTGCTTCAATCGCTTTCTCCATTCATTACATTAAGATCTTGTATATGTAAGACGACCTATGCATTTTCGATGTGCCATTCTTTGTTACTGGCTAGTGGAAGAATTTGAATTTGCCTTGGAACTTTCTCCCTTGTCAATGGCTTTGGCTTTGATATCAAATTTCAATTGTTTGAACGGGACCCTTATCACTAGGCTAAAGATGTCTGGGAAAGACTTGGCTTTCCCTTTGTCATTTATTAGTCAATGCATAATTTTTTCTACTTAATTAGATATGGTCGTGGATTGAATACCTACTTAAAATGTACCACGTGCTCAAATCAATATATAGTAAACATTTTTTTCCCCAAAAAATTAATATGTGACACTTCATAAATACATTCTTTTCTTACTCTTGCCACATAAAATTTTCTGTGATGACTCATAAGATTATAATGCTACATAAGACTCTTAAATTTTAATAGTATCGATAGAATTTAATTATTAGTTATATTATTATATAAATATTGATATTAATTGTCATTTAATTATCATAACTAATATATATTAGTAAATAATTATAATTATTATAATATTATAATCTATCTTTCTCAATTAAAATTACATAATATTTACATAATATTGGTCTTGATTGTCATTCAATTATCATATTAATATATATTAAATAATTAAATAATTATAAATTATAACCTATTTTAAATTAAAAATTATTATAATTTTGATATCAGTCATCATGTTAATATATATATATATATATATATATATTATAACGTAACTTTTAAATTAATATTATTATAATATTCACATTGAATATCATTATAATCAATTATAGTTATCATTTATTATTATGAATAAAAATATTATATTTAAAAGAATGATAGAGAAGGTTAATGGTGAAAATATTTATTAATAGTTTTATTAATAATAAATATCCAAATGTTTCAATATTTATTTGTCTTTGCAATATATGGTTTTTTATTATTTTTAATGATTATATGTTTAATTGTTATTAGTTGCTCATTATTAGGCTATAAAATAGAGAGAGCTCATTGAGGTTTGGTAAAAATCAATTTTTTTATATAATTTCAATATCTCATATACAATTTTTTTTATATTGACTTATTTTTTATCTTATAATTTCTATTACTCTATCAAATTAGAAAAAATTTGATAAATCATAAGAGAAAACGGTTTATATGAAATTATTATTAAGAATAATATATATATATACACTTCTATGATTAAATTTTTATTGTACATTTATTTTATTATTTTTAATATCATCTAAGAAAGTTTATTAATTCAAAAATAAATTAAAATCAATGATTTTAATATATATGTCTTTTTCTTTTAATTTTATTATAGACATTAATTTTTATATAATTAGTTTAATGTTTTGAATTTGAAATAGATGTTATTTAATTTAAATAATTTTCAAAAAAATTAACGAATATACAATTATAAATAATTTAAATTATAAATTTTTTCTTAACTAAATTTTATATTTTAAAATATTATCACAATATTTCTAAGATTATAAATAAAAATATTTATTATGTATAGCACAGACATGTCGCTGTTCTGATTATAAATTTGAACTCATTTAAAATCTATTTAGAAATTCACTTTTATTACTCAAACCGATTAGAATTACATACTTAAACATTCAAATCCATTTAAAATTAAAAATATTTTTTATTTTTTAAATAAAAATAAGCATAAATTATAAAATTATATTTTAAAATATAATTATATATATAAAATTTTCTTCGAGAAAATAATTAAAATAGAAAAAAATTAAAAGACTAAGGACCTACATGAAGCTATATATTATTGAACAAATTTTATTGGAGATCCAAACTGATAATTGAATTAGCAAAGGTAGAGTTTATTGAATCAAAGGGTTCTACCGAGTTTCATACAATTTAATCAAATATTAATATATAATTAATTTTTTTTATGGTCTTCATTGCATGTTAATTATACTCGTTATTTCTATTCATTTAATTTTTATGTCATTACTCACTTTTACTTATTATTTGTACTCATTTTTATAATTTAATACGAAGTATTGATTATAATTTTTATTTTACTTATATTATTTAAATGTTTATAATGTGAAAACAAAAATTTCATAGGTGATTAATGTAAAAATAAAGAGTATGTTAATAATACATCAATAGACATATACACACATGTTTGAATTCAATCTATATCATCATTTATCTAAAATTCTATAATATCAATTAATAACTATAGATGTACAATTTTATGACATTACCTAATAAATGCATTTTAATATATATATATAGTTTAAATTAAAATTTTTAACGATTCGCTCATTCCTATTATACATGTTGATTTTATTTAAAAATAAAGTAAAAAAATTTTAAAAGGCTTAATTATGTATATTTATTTGAAAATCTATTTTTTAAAAGTATATCCATTAAAATTATTCAAAAATAAAAAAAGAATATTATAAAAATACATTTTTTTTCCTTTTCTTATGTCTATCCTAAATCAAAATATTTTAAATTATAATAAAACCTAATCAAATATTTAAAAAATAAAATATAAAAAAATGTCAAATGTCTCATTGCCTTATATATTTATCAAAAAAATAAAATAAAAAAATATAACTTAAAATTTTAAAATACTTAATTTTCTGTATGTATTTATTTAAAAAATAATTTTAAAAAATTATATTAAATCAACTAATAAAAATAAAATTTTATAATTGGTCATTACTAATGTTATTTTAAAATATTCAAATTTTATTAAGAGTATTATTGAAAATCTCAATATTCCTCTTCCTATTACTACATTTATAAATAATATAAATAAATTATTATCACATTTATATATAATATAAATAGATTAATTTTTTAATTACGTGTGTTGCATGTTGTTGATACTTGTTGTCCATATTCCTTAATTTTTTATAATATAATAAAATCTTTGTAATATAATAATAGTCTAAAATTTTAAATTGTTAGAGTATAATTCGATATTAATTTAAATATATACTTATCTTTTAAAATTTCCGTTACAAATTTGTAAATTTAACGGCTATAACTTAAATAATATAAATCTTTAGCATATCCCTCACATCTTGATTTAGTTTCGTAAAGAAGACAATTAAATACAATGATTAAGAAAACAAACGGTAGAAAAAATTAATAATAAGATATAATATTTACTCTGAAATTAATTAATATTTTTTTAATAAATATTTATTCTTTTCTGGTTTAATAAATATTTAACTAATATTATTCATAAAACTGAAATAGAGAACTTAAATTAATTGAAAAATATAAGCAATGAATTTGATTACTATCTATCTATATATATAATTCTGAAGCAAAGAGGTGTGAGTTGGCACTTTATTGTTTTAATATTCTATTTATTTTTTTTTAGAAATTTTTGATTTTTTTTTATTTTTCTATATTTTGATTGGATAGTTATATTTTTTTAATTTTAAAATGAATATTTAGATAATAACAATATATTTTTAAAATCTAATCTAATTTAATAGTTATTTAATTTTATTTAGTATTTGATTTTCATTTTTCAATAATTCATGGCTAATGGTCCTAGGGCGCTTTCACAATATATAGCCGATGGTCCCAGATCGCTTTCCCAATACATGGTGACCCACTTCATATTAACCTCACTCAATCAAGGCAATTTACAGCACATCATATTTCATCAATAATTCATATAATCGAAATTCATCAGATTAATCATTATGATGCAGTTATAATTATATGATAATCCAAATGATATTACATATAATCAATTAACGATATATGTATATATGTATGTGTATAAATGTCCGTAATGATATATCGATTAAATTATGATGACATGAGAATGCATGTCATGCACCATTTATTATTACTCACAGTGATTATATGATATTCAAATCCTAGTTCCGATTCTGACTTAAAGGATCAGTTGATGAACTTAGACAATCTAAGAATTTAAAAATATAAAAAAAACACATCACATAATTATTCAATTTGAAATAATAAATAATGAATTAATCTAATAAACTACGTTCCATCCTCTCAGCTAACTCCAATCTAAATTCAGTACCACTTAATTGCTAAATATCAATCAATTCTATTTCTCGTCACAATCTTTAAAATAATCTAAATTCACAATCAATAATATTCTTCTTTCAAATAAATATAATCCTTTCGTCAACGATCTTTTTCTTATTTAATTCAATCTCAATTTCCAAATATTCAATAACCATTTATTTTATTCACATCAATTGATCCTTAATAACCATAATATATCGTATCGATTCTACTAGCCTTAAAAATAAGTTCGTATTTCTATCACAAATTAACTAATAATAATTTCTTAATAACATATTTTCTTTTTATTTAACTTTTAACTTAAATGGAATCAAATAAACTAACAATTTCGCTATTAAATTCATAATGTAATATTAATCAACTTCCTACTTGTGTTATGATAATTTGCATTAAATTTCTCAATTAAATCAATTAATAATCTAAACTACTTTTTATTAATTAAATCCTTTCTATTTAAACCAATATTCACCGCCTCAATTGATTCACAATCTCAATAATTTACTAATTAAATCCCCTAACTATAAAAATTCCGCCACATTTTTATGTTTAATCTATAATCCATTTTTAATTTATCAACAATACAACTCCATATATATTCAATATCTCAATTAATAAATTAATTTCCAACAATAAATCAATTTTTCGCACAATTCAAAATTTAAGGAATCAACTAGCGATTTTAGGGATATTTTCAATACCCCCAATCACACAATATAGTCCAAAATCACTGATTGAGACAATCGAACTCGGATTGTGACGAAGGTGGCCAGAGTTGGACTTGAGGGGCTGAGTTCGCTGAGCTCAGGCGGAGCAAGCGACTGGTGGTCGCGCGGAGGAGGGAGCGGCAGCTGGGCTCTGCTGCTGTCGTGCGGAGGAGCTGCTGAAGGACTGAGGCGGCGTGAACGGTGGAGCTCGTTGGACTGGCGGCCTGCAGCGGCTGGTCGATGGTCACGCAAAGCCTCCGCTAGTGGCGTTGCTGGCGGCGCGACACGGGCTTGAGACGGCGTGACGCAGACATGGGAAGAGGGAGGAGCAGCTGCTGCTGCTGCTGCTGCTAATGGCGGCGGTGGCTGGGTGTGGCCCAAAGAGAGAGGCGGTGAGGGAGAGAGAAAGAGAGAGAGAAGAAAGAAAGATAATTAAGAAGAAAGAAAGAAAGCTGACGGCTTAAAGGAAAAAAGGAAAAAGGAAAAAAGAAAGTATATAATGTTGCAAGGGTTTCTAGATTATGCTGGACCATTCTGGTTCGATTCGAACTGGATTGGTCCAATTCAATAAATCAACTCGATTTTCAATTGATTTTCAGCAAATCACATGGGTTTTTGGATCCGATTAAATATCATGTGGCTTAAATTCATTGGCTAAAATTTTAGAAGTAAATTTAAATGAATATTTTTTTTTGAAATTAAAATTTATGGGTATTTCAATTCTCCCCTCATAAAAATTCGTCTTCGAATTTTAAAAATAACAAGGGAGGGCAACATATAAGGCATAGAATGTACGAAATATATGTCAAAGAAAGATCATAATCAATGAATAAGATTATATTCTCTCACTCAGAATCAAGAAGACAAGGGTATCTCTCTTGCATCTCAGCTGCCACTTCTTACGTGCATTTCCCAACAGAATGATTCCTCCATATCACTTTAACCTTAGGAATCTCTTTAGATCGGAGTTCACAAAACTAAAAGTCGAGAATCTTAATTGGTATCTCTTTATACGTTAAATCTTTGTTAATTTGAACTTTTTGTGGCTTTAATACATAAGACGAACTGAAAATACATTTTTTTAACATCAATATATGGCACTGGGTGTACGTGAGAAAATTTATTAAGCAAATCCAATTGGTACACCACTACTTCCTAATCTTTATAATTATTAGACATGGTCCAAAGTATCTAGGGTTAGCTTCCCCTTTTCTACCCAAACAAATGATTCCTTACACAGAAAATACCTTTGGGAAAACCATATTTCCTTAGTGAAATATTATCTCTTTATCCTTAAAGTCCGCATAGCTTTTATGTCTACCAAAGCTATTTTTAATTCTATTTCAATTATAGGCACCTTTTTAGATGTGATCTGAATCAATTTGGGTCCCATTAACTCTTGATTTCCTAATTCTTCCTAATAAACTGGTGATATACATTCCTCACCATAAAGTGCTCCGTGAAAAGTCATATCCACAGTTGCTTGATAACTATGGTCGTTAGCAAATTTCTTTTTGATACTAGGTGTGAATATTAATATCTCACGAAATTTCATAATATATACAAAATTCAATTCTAAATAAATCTTTATACACATTCTTAATTTCTAAAATACTCTTCAAATTCGAGTTTATATTCATATGCTTAGCATTGCTACTGTCGCCAATTCATATAAATTGCAATTCTATTATATCTTAATCATATTGCAATAATAATAACTTCATTAACCTCATTCATACTATAAAACTTATATCTTCTTTAATCCTTCTTACAACTGATCCACTTCTTCTACTCATGCATCAATTTATTCTTCACATGCCCATATTAACTATATATTGGCCATCTCCTTGAGTCCTTTGTGCTAAATATCCATAAAGGAAATTTCCTTTATTCCAACAATAATTACTTATATACTTTGGATCATTTTAAGTCAGAAGTTTTTTCTAAATAAACATAACAAGATTCAACTCAGATCAAATCCTTGCAAACCCATAAAATTCATCAGCTCTCCTAAACTTTATTCATAGTTTTTCTTACTTATCTGGACTACTTACACATTACAAATTCGCTACTCAGTAATTAAATACTTATTCCTGCATAACTTGAATAATCCAATAAATACCTCATGTATTGCAAATAAAATATCCTTAAATAATTAAAATTTCTCATTCAATTTAAAATTAATTGTAAAATGTCTACTCAATATAAATTCCAATATTTGGCACATACGTACCTGAAGGATTCGATTTTTCTTTTGAGCATTAATTTGTTCAATTTACAACCATAGAAATTTATTTTATTTAAAATACCTATATGTTCCATACGTAGTTACACTCATTTAAAACATGTTTGCTTCACAAGCATTTATTATTTCACACTTGTCATATTTATTCCTTATTCCTAATAATTCACTCCAAATATTTATCGTCTAATGGTTTCTAAAACTTGTGCAAATATATCATAAAAAATCTCTTACATCCAAAAGTTTACTTATCCTATTTCCAAATCAACTATGAAGCCAAAATTTCTACGATCATCATTGAAATTCTTATATTAAGCCATATTCCATTTATCTAAAATTCAATGCCCACAACTTTGAGTTGTAAGATATATTATCTCAAAAACTCTAAATCTCACTTCTTGAGTGCCTCTAGATTTTCAAATTTTTAGGAAGAGTAATTCCTCCTACTTCTTTAAGAGATAAATTTAGAATATTAAATCCCATAATCCAAATTTTGATATGCCACAAAATATTAGTAAAGCAAAATATCTTCACATAATGTTTTTCTTAAATTTAAGTAAAACAATCTTTAGGAATAAAAATTCACTTTCTTTCAAAAAGATTTATTAATTATTATAAACGCAAAAATTTTCGTGTTACTACTAGAACAAACTCCAAGTATCAACTATAAATCATTTAGCCTACTTTTTGTACATAGAATCTCTCCTATGAATTTTGAAATCTATCTATTATCTTACTACCTATCCTAGAGTTCGTACTCATAACAACTTATAGTTTATATCTCTATTTCCTTCAAACCTCTTACTATTACTCCATAACTGGTCACCTCCTTTAGATTGAAATTATTCATTTATTTCCTCTGGCTCTTCTTCCCTAATCACAATTTATAATTTTTCTGACTTTACTTTATCATTAAAATAGCATTCAAGTAGACTTATTTGAATTAAAAGGTAATTATATCTTCATACGATTCCATTTCTCCAACTATTTCACTAGCATCTAACGAAACATTTTACTTCATTCATCTATGTACACCTTATACTTCACTCCAATAACTCATCTTCTTTTTCTTTTTGCTACTATTCATAAGTATTGTCTATTGCTTTACCTCATCATTTACCTCATCACCATTCCTACACCTCAAATTACTTCATCCTTTTGAATCTTTTTGATATACAATTAACGAACTACTTTATTCCACACATTCCTTGTTAAATTATTTCTTATCACACTCAATTCTCTTAAGTTATATTTTCTCTTTTTTTTTATCGATCATCTCACCATGCTAACCTTCTCGTCTAATCCTTCCACTTCATTTACCTTATTTAGTCCAACCCAATGCTCTTCTATTTTGATCTCTAGTTTCACATCTACTAAGTCTCTTTACCTTTTCCTTTCTTCATATTCTAATCTCATCTCTGTGATTTACAACCACTGTCTATTGACAGCGTTTTTCGCAAGTGTACGAAATCGCAATAAGTAGTATAGAGTAAGAAAGTATCGTATCCACAGGGATTGTTTATCAATTACCAAAATTAAGTTAACCTATTATTATTTAGATGACGATAAAGGAGATTCGCTGTAAGGTAAATAAAATTTAAAGTAAAAATAGAAGAGGTCAAACACAAAATTCAAGTGAAAAGAAATCAGAGGATTAAGCTACTAGGGAATTTGATTTCACTTAATTCTATCCAACTTATTCTATTAGTTCATTAATCAATTTTAATTGTTCAAGTAGGAGAAACAACCCTAAA